>CAUJNA010003520.1:202034-264534 GCA_963377175.1 Effrenium voratum | reverse complement strand
CTTTCTTTCTTTCTTTCTTTCTTTCTTTCTTTCTTTCTTTCTTTGCCTGCGTGCCTGCTTGCTTGCTTGCCTGCTTGCCTGCTTGCCTGCTTGGAGGCTTGCCTGCGTGCCTGCTTGCCTGCTTGCCTGCCTGCCTGCTTGCCTGCTTGCCTGCTTGCCTGCTTGCCTGCTTCTGCCTGCCTGTTTGCCTGCCTGTTTACCTGCCTGTCTGCCTGCCTGCTTGCCTGCCTGCTTGTTTGCCTGCCGGTTGGCCTGCCTTCCTGCTTGCCTGCTTCTGCCTTCAAGTTTGCCTGCCTGCCTGCTTGCCTGCTTCTGCTTGCATGCTGGCCGCCTTGCCTTGCCTGCCTGCCTGCTTGCCTGATTGCCTTGCCATGCTTGCCTGCTTGCCTGCTTGCCTTTGCTCGCTTGCCTGCTTGCCTGCCTTCCTGCAATGCTTGCCTGCGTGCCGACGTGCGGCTTGCCTGCTTTTGCCGGCTTGCCATTCCTCGTCGATTTGCCCACTTGTTTGCTTGCTTCCTGGCTTCCTTGCTTCCTTGCTTCCTTGCTTGCCGGCTTGCCTGCTTCCTTGCTTGCTTGCCTGCCTGTTTCCTTGCTTGCTTGCCTGCCCGCTTCCTTGCTTGCTTGCCTGCCTGCCTGCCTGCCTGCTTGGGTGCTTACGAGATGTTGTCTTGTTCCCCGCACCCTGCACTGATCCTTCTTCCAGCTCCGAGAAAAGGGGGGAACACTGAACAACCATGACGGACCCAGCAAATCGAACATAGGGAATATGGCGATCGATCCGGGCCCAAGCCTCGGAGAAAAAAATGAAGCGGGGCTTGATATTCTAACGGAGCCAGGCGGACACAAAAGATCGGACCCGTGGTTGCCCCCTTTGCACCGCGGCGGTCGCGGTCCTGAGGGAGACTTGTCCTTTCCCAGGTCCAAGATGCGCAACGTCTGCAACTCCGCCATGCCCTCTGGAAGCGTCTCAACATAGTCTTGCCTCGCAAAAGGCATCCGACTCAGCTGGGTTTGCTGATCGGTACCCTTCTGCCTGCAATATGTAAGGTGCCAACCCTATCTTGGAGCAGCGCGCATAGAAACCGCCGTGGAAACTTTGCAACCGGCGGGTGGCGCACATTGTCTCAGGGGTTTTCTCGCGTCGGGGAGACGGGCCCCCAGAATGGCCTTTCAGAAAGCCCTAAACAAGGCACCCTCAAAGCACAGACAAACCCAGATGGAATGAACTGTAAGAAGGGAATCCATTTGGCACCACTGCACATCTGACCCATTGACCCAATGTGGATGTTCCTATCCCCTCTGAATCTGAAAGGGTGAACCACCAAAACGCACCAAAGCCATCTCAGCCTTCCCGATCCGCGAAAAGCCAAAACCAAAACAGAAAGGGGGGCCAAAAGGCCGAGACAGGCCGAGATGGGAGGAAAAAAACCACCCGCCCTTCTCGCAGTCCGTCTCGTGCCATTGGCCACAGTGGCCACTGCTGACATATTTGCGTTATAAAGTGTGACTCGTTGCTTCGGGGAAATGCAAAGAACAGATTTAGATTGCTCGCATTGCAGAGCATTCCACTCCTGGCGATGTGAGGTCCTGCACCCTCTATGATCCCATTTGGCAGACTTGGAAGGGGGCAAAAAAAAACGAAAAGCTCGCCGCTGCCGGGGAAAAAACAAAACACAAACACAAAAAAGGTTGCCAACGCTTCTGCCACGGTGCCCCGCTGAATCGGTCTCCGACGAAAAACGGCTCCTCGCTGGCGTGCTGCCGGCACGGCGAACTGCGTTTTCCTTCACCTCGGCGGAACAAGGTCGCCCCTGAACAGCAGTCATTTCTGGGCGCAGCCTAGCTAGTGGGGACAAACCGCTCGAAGAACAAGATACACCAGCATAGACCCCTAGACAATCGGATGTCAAAACAGGTGCTTGAACATCCTGCAGGCTCGCAACAGGCCACATTCTCCGGAAGCTCTGCGTAACGGCTCCCTGCACAGCCATTTGCAACAACACTTTTCCAGCAGCATCCTGCGACAGCACCCTGCACCAGCACCCTGCCACAGCCCCCTGCCACAGCAGTCCGCGTCCGCGCAACTCTCACTCAGGCTCTCCTGTAGCCCTGCTCCCGCACCAGCACTTTGCAACAACAGCAAATTTTGCGCAATGCACCCTGCCAAAGTTCTTAGTCACACCGTGGCTTACGCTCCAACCTCCCACAGCACACAGCAAAAAAGCACCCTCCCACAGTTTAGCCACACACCCCATCCCCTTGAAGTAACCCCTGGACAATTCCAGCTTAGGAAGTGGTCGTGTGGGCTGTGAAGGGCAAACATTCGCCGGCCTTCACCGTAATAAAGGTGTTGCAGTATACGATGTCAAGCGCGGCCGTCATTGAACGATACGCTTGCTGATCTCTCTAAATCTGCGCCAAAACGGCTGCGCAAACTGTGGCAAGAGAGAGCCATTGGTCACCAGGCCTTCCCAAATACATCCAACCGTGTGTCTTCTGATTAGCCATTCACTAGCCCTGAGCTATCCTTCCAAGGGTGGATTCCAATGGCGCATGAACCAAACATTGGTTGTGAGAAAACATGGTTGAAAACATCTTAGTGTTGGTTGATTGCAGCGATACTCACCCATCATTCCTTTCCGAAGCCGCCCCCAGCAGGGTACAAATACAAACCTGGTTCCGGCCAACAGCAGCATATCTTCCGGTGGTCTTTGTAGGACGATGTGACTAGATTCAACATGGCTACATTGCTCTGGCTTCAGCACCTGGAACAAGATGATGGGTGTGCTCGCGGTGTTTGTCGCTTGTTCTTTGTTCTAAATAGAACACATGTGTGAGTTGTAAGAGAGGGTAGGCAACAACTGTATTTTCAGATTCATGTAGGGGGGGGCAATCAATGCGCGGTGTTTGAACCAACATGTTCTGCTCTGCGCAGGGTGTGTGGATGGTGAAATGTCTGCATATGATTAACATGGTTCTGCCCCAAAATGCTTGAATGTTCGAACGGAAAACCACCCACTTTTCGGCTGTCCTCCATTATTTTGCCGCAACTGCCCTTCGGTGATTCCGCCAGCTTCAGGAACGCCCTACTTCCCACACTGGGAAACACTTGCATGTATCATTGTAAAAACCTATACATATAGACATATATTATGCATATATCGACGTGTATATATATATATATACCCTATCCATTGACAATAAATACCCAAATATTCTGTGCACGTTCTGAATGCCAAAAAAACTGCTCTGGAAGCGTCCCGGGCGCCGCACGCTGCCAACTGGCCTGGGCCGGTGGCCTGTTTTGGCTCGATATTCACAGGCCCGCTCAATCTAAGGACTCTGGTATGTGACAGATGCTAAGGACACATCTTGCGGCGTGCTCTCGAAAAGCCGCCAACTGAAGACCAGTCTGAACAGAGCTTGGATGTGCAAAGGGTAAAGCAGACTTGGGCTACCATGCGCGAAACTCTATTTTGGCCTCGCACCACAAATCCCCAACACATTGGTTCATAACCTGCTTCGATCAAAACAAGGAAACCCGCCGTTGCAAACAAAAACAGCCATGAGCTAGGGCTAAGCCAAGCAAAACAAGGGAGAACGATCTTCTCATGGAGGCATTAACCCAAACAAAACCGCAGATCAAACCTCCCGATCCGTGTCGCCTGTTTGCATCCCAGCAGCAAGCCACCTGCAGGGCAACCAGTGGAAGCGCCCTCTGTCTTTTCCTCGCGGCTGACGACGCGGCCGGCATGGTCGGTACGCTCGCTTACAAGGAGGCGAAGGTTATTGCTTTGGAATTCCCTCTCTCAAGATCTCTCAAGCCTATAGCTGGTGCCCCTGATAGTTGTTCAGCTGCCTTCAGTTTTGGTAACAGCCTCTGCAGGTGGCACTGACATGGGCATTTGCCCATAAGCAACATCCGCGTCCAACGGGACGTCGTGTCAGTCACGCGGGCGCATCGAGCTCCCGCCTCTTTTGGCGAGCTGTTCGAGTCCTGAGGATCGAGAGTAAAGACGATCCGTTGATCCACGCTGAGCACAAAAGGGGCGGCCAAGCCAATCCGTCAATCCGTCAATCCATATCAGGCCTCACATGGATTCTTTGGGGGGTAACCTCAGGGAATGATAAAGGATTGGCTTTGAAGAGCCCAGGGCCTTTAACCCTGGGCCCGTGGCTGCCTTGGTGTGAGTGATCATCAAGACTTCCCATCAACGATGGTTCATGGCCATGCACTCACACCCTGCCTCTCCCTGCCTCCCTGCCTCCCTGCCTCCCTGCCTCCCTGCCTCCCTGCCTCCCTGCCTCCCTGCCTCCCTGCCTCCCTGCCTCCCTGCCTCCCTGCCTCCCTGCCTCCCTGCCTCCCTGCCTCCCTGCCTCCCTGCCTCCCTGCCTCCCTGCCTCCCTGCCTCCCTGCCTCCCTGCCTCCCTGCCTCCCTGCCTCCCTGCCTCCCTGCCTCCCTGCCTCCCTGCTTCCTTGCCTCCCTGCCTCCCTGCCTCCCTGCCTCCCTGCCTCCCTGCCTCCCTGCCTCCCTGCCTCCCTGCCTCCCTGCCTCCCTGCCTCCCTGCCTCCCTGCCTCCCTGCAGTCCTTCCTTCTCTCTCTTTGCTTGCTGTCTTGCTCACTCAAGTTGGCAAAATCAGGAAGTGATGGAGACACAAACAACGTTCTGTTCTTGAGGAATTCAAAGGCCTTCTTAGAAGAGGGTCTTAGAAGCTTCAGGGGTAGGGCCCTCAGCTCCCTTCTGAGCTTTGGCAACAGGGTCTCGAGATAGCCGCGCCTCTTTCGCTTCTTTCGGCTCTTTCGGCTCGTTCGCCTCTTTCTCCTCTCTCTCCTCTTTCGCCTTTGGCCCGGAATCGTCGCACGCCTTGCGCTGAGAGGGTCGAAAAGCAGGCCCGTGAAAACCAGGAGCCAAATAGAAACAAAAAGAGCATCATTCTGAAGTTACCTTAAAGTCGTCATTAGATCAATCAACGATAAGATTGTTCACCGTACTTATTGCCTCATATTGATCACAGCTTGACGTAGAGGTCGAGTCCATTTACTAAAAGGAGCAGACGGTTTATGCATGTCAAAAGCTCAAATACAGGTCATTGTGCAAGCCTGTGCATCCGTGAACTATCCAATGGAACAAGCGATGAAACCTCTGCATTTAGAATTACCATCTCAGACCTCTTTGACACGAAACCAACCTCTCACAAACGCTTGCAGGTCCTTCTTCGCAGCGTCTTTGTCAGCCTGCACGCACAATCTACTCCCAACCATAGCAACAACTAAATGAGAGGGTGTCAGCAACGTGGACGTTTCGTAGAGCGAGACATCCACAAAGTGGTGTGGCGAGAAATCCCAAATTGCTAGTAGGATGTTTTTTAGTGAAAGACCTTCATCATGGGGCTTGTCCACCCTCGGGCGAGCTCGCATGTTCTCTTGAATGCACCAGAAGAAGGCTCACGAAGAAGCTGTCAGGGTAAGCCCTCAGCTTCGCAAGTTCACCGCACTAATATCCGCCCTGCAAAATGGGCCATGCTTTTGGCACGGGGCCAGCGTGATCTGTGGCAGTCAACGCCAAAGTCCAAGATGCTACACAAGGGACAGTTTGTTTACACGGCGAACCCCTCTATGAGAAAGAACAACCACAGTGATTGGTTCCGGTGCTGCACTGCAATGTACGGTCCCGTACGGTACGGCGCGGTATGGTATGGTATGGCATGGTATGGTGCGGTGTGGTGTGTGCTTTGGGTGTGGGGTCGTATGGCGTGGTGTGCTGTGGCATGGTATGATATCGCGGCGCTTATTCTCATCAATACCTTTCCTTCAACCCCATCATAAGCTTCTAATAATGCACCTGTCTGGCTCTCCGTGTCCCCTATGGCATTGCATGTCACGGCATGGTGTGCCGTTCCAAAAGCGTTCTGTAACACTTTTCGTCTTGAAGACACTCAAACGAACTGACTGCCCATGGAGACTCACAGACGCGCGCCTTTGGCGCCGGCTTCGGCTTCGGCGGCTCGGCGTCCGGTGCCTGCGAGTGTGAGCTGTGAGCTGAGGGGAAGCAGGAGTCAAGAGGTCAAGGAAATGAAGCCAGTGAAACGGGTGCGTGACGGAAAAAGACATGGTGGATGAAGATCCATGTGCATGCAGTTCCCAGCACAGCGGCCCGCGCGTTGAAGAGAACGATTACCGGCAGGTTTTTGAGGAGCAAGTCGAAATGAATGTAGACATGCTACATGCTCACGCACGTGCTTGCCACACTCTCTGCCCACTTCTTCCTCAAAAAAGTGCCTATCATTATGCTTACAAAGATCTGCGCAAGCGTGCACCAAAGTCACAAGAAAGCCGGTCGCAAAACGGGATGCGCTTACACCAAGGCGGGATGTAGCAGAAAAGAATGGTGCGTCGTGCTTTGCTTCTGCTTCTGGAGCAAGCATGGCGATTCCTGCCTGAGAAGAACTACGCAAAAATGCAAGCTGGAAACTTGCTCTCAAACAAAGCGCGCGACAAGATGGTTGATATACCCTGCCAGGCAGCCTGTTTGCCTGAACATGCCAGCAATCAGGGTGCGGCGTCTGTTCCCCAGATAACTCCTCTCAAGAAAGAAGGAAACATGACTCTTGAACAAAGATATGGATGCCAAAACCAGGACTCGTTCCAAGCCAAAATGTGGCACGTCAACATCCGAAGCACAACCCTTATGCCTCAGCTTGCGCAGCTTTGGGCGCTGCCTTGGGCGCAGCTTTCGCGCCTTGTGCCTGCCAGATCGGGCGGGCGTGCGGGCCGATCTGATCTGGGGAGGATGCCCTTTGCCTATTGCCAGTGAGGCGACCAGACTCAACCACAAAATTCCGCGGCGACTGCAAAAGAAGGTCAACCGAGTTGGCATACCGCATCCGCTTTTATCCAACTGGGTCATGGCTTACCTGGGAGGCCTCTTTGATTTGACCTACCACTGAATTTGGTGGGGATGGCCACCCACTTTGGAGGTTCCCTGTGAAAAAGATCATGGCCAAGAGAAAGAGTGCTTAGACTTTTGACCGTACACAGTCCAAATCAAGTTGGTGCGCCTCCTAGTCGAATTAACATTGGCAGCTCACCCGCAGATAGCAAAACAAAACCAGAGCAGCTAGACAGCATTTCCGGCACTCTGCATATTCCCACCGAGAAGTAGCATTGGTTGTCCGTTGAATGAGAAGGAACGGTTTGACATCCTCTTTGGCCCATGCGCTTTCTAGAGGTTTGAGCCGCAGCGGGATCGTCCGCTGGTGGGGAATTGCTTTCTGGGCGATCATCCGTCGAAGATTTGAGGCTCACCTTTGCTCGATCACCCAGGGTTGAGGCCCAGCTAGGGCGAAACTACATCTAACAGGCAGAAAAGAAGCTCGGACAGCAGCGAATTCGCCGATCCACCGCAAAATGGGTGTGGGTCAAAATTAAACCACCAGGGGACCATGAAATTTTGGTCCATGTTGCCACTTACCAGGGCAAGCCATTTTGGGGTTACCCTATTGTTGACGCACAGCCAACTCGGGGGATTTGGATCCTACGGCGGGCCTGTGACACCGCGATCTTCGGCGCCTGGCCGGGCCCGAAGATCCTGAGGTCGATTGTCGGTCGAATGTGGCCATGGGTCAAAACCCAAATCGGTTACCCCCCAGTGAACGGGACCCAATCCATGGGTGGTGAGTTCACCTACCCCAAAATGGTACCATTGGTTTTGACCCACAGCCATGTTTTTGTTCGCCGGAAATCCTGATGAAACCCTTGGGATGAACCACCTGAGGGCCAGGGGAAACCCAGTAAGCGGCAAATGGCCCAAGCACCAGGGAAAATAAGCGGCTTCTGAAGAGATCCTTCTAACGTGATGCTTGAAGGGGAATGAGAACCCTGCAACCCCTCCAACAGAAGGGCCCCAGGGGATAAAACACCAAGTGGAGTGCGATTATTTCTTTTGTGGGGTGGAGGGGTGGGGGGGAGGGGTGGGGGGGAGGGGTGGGGGGGAGGGGTGGGGGGGAGCGGTGGGGGGTCGGTTTTGGAAGGTCAAAGGATGCCTCATGTTGCCTCATGTTTGAGTCATACTCCAAACCCGGTTTTCTAAAAGTATTCCTCGATCATCTACCCTTGGCTCATTTCAGCTCTTGCTTCCTGGGCTCGTCCCTCGAAGATCTGCACGGCCTCCCTGGATGTGCCGGAAAGGCGTGTGCAACTGACAGGACGTGTAGGTGCGCTACTTGGAAGGTTTCAAATGGCCCAAATGGTCCAAGCAAAATGTTGTGGGAACTCCCAACGAACCTGGAATCATCCTCGAGCTTCTGGACCTTCTTCCCGCAACTCCGGGCAAGTCGCACTTCCCCGGTCGGAAACCAGAGAAACCCCAAAGCAAGAAACCTTTCATCCCCAAAGTTCGGTCGTTTTTCCGCTCAGTCCCCAAACTGGATCCATGAGGCCGGTCGCCACATGTGTGTTTCCGGGAACATACCGGGTTTCCCTTACCCAGCCACCTCCACCCATCCCATCCCAACCGACGAATCCGCAGATACGGAACTCACCCAAGCGGCGTGGGCAGGCCGGTGGGCTGCGGCCAGTCCATGGCCATGACTCTTCGCAGGCAACTGACTTGACCTGTTCTCAGGTGAGTCACTCCCTTGAAAATCCGGAGAGCTCCATGCGCAACTCTTTGGTTTAAAGAAAAATCTCGCTGGCCTTGTTCTACTTGGAATGCGCTGCTTTTGCCGGCGTCATACGAAAAAAAGACCCTCCTGCAGCGTATATCTGCACCATGTCTTCTTAAGCACATTGCTATCTATGTCTGTGCAGGAGAAAGAGCCGACAAATGCAGAGCCCATCCACCTGGACACACCGGACACGACCATGAAGTTGGCTTCCCTGTGGATGTGCTGCTCACTTGACCCCAAAGGCGGAGGTTGTTTTGAACCTCCGGAAAAGATGGCTGACGCAAATCCACCAACAGCAAGTGGGATTAGACCACCTGCAGGTGTAACAGCTACCGCAGACCCCCTGTATGTTGCAAGTAAACGAAGCGTCTAAAGCCTGGCTGAGGATTTGCTTCGCCTGCATATCCCCAAGGCTGCAAGCCGTCCCAAGACTAAAGCGCTGCGAATCTGCAAGCGCTGCCCACATCTCAACAGGTGGCAGGAAACCTCCAAGCAAAGAAAGACATCTTGCGGACTGCAGGTGGCGCTGCCAAGCTGGCAAGTCAATGACGTGTCGAATCCCCATGAAGAAGCAAATCACGGCCTCGACACCCTGCAAGTGCCCATGTGCTGCCTGATTGATTTGCCTCCATCAGAAAGGCTCAATTCTTGCTCTCGTTTCAGAGAAAGTCTTTGGCTCCGTAATTTGTGGAGGAAAACCAAAAAAATGTCAGGGACCTCTGCAAGAACTCAATTGCCCCGGTTCCAAGCGAGTCGCCGAAAAAAGGCCATCCAGATGTCGAAAAGATCGGCCTTTTCGTGAATCCTCCTTCCTTTTTCCTCTTTCAATCGGCTCCGAGTCACTCAGACACGCCACCAACTCTACACAACTCTGATGTCAAAATAATTTTTCGGGAATCCACAAAGGGAAAAAAGTGCCACAAGACCTTCAAGCACCTCCGGCATCCCCTTCGCCCGCCCGCGAAGAAGGCGGGGGGGATGCGGGGGGCGCACCGCGCCCGGCGGCACCTTCTTGAAGTCGAAGCAGAACTTGCCCACCTTGACCCACGGGAACGCTTGATCCACATGTCACATAAAATAGGCCCAAAACACAAGGGGTCCACACACACACACACACATGGTTCCCTTGAAAATCTTAACCCCCCCCCCTCCGCGATCGGAGTTTGTTGTCGGCTTCCCTTTTCCAACACACCGGACATCGGACAAGTTGAAGACACACTGGTTCTGGTTGTTGGCACCATTATTTGATCATGATCAAAGGATCCCCAAAAACAGCCCCATGTTCTGACTTGACAAACCCCTAGACATGATCAAAATAATGCTCCCGAAGCTGCTTCATAGATTGAGCAGATTGACCTCATACAATTCGGGAGTTGACCTTCAAGGTAGTTCAGCATATCACTTTGCTCGGCTCACTTTCTAATGTCTGACGGAAGATATCTTCGTAGCAAGCTACTTTCACTAAAGAGTGAAAGGGGCCAAATAGAATGCGTTCTCAGAAACATCAGATCACAAGAATGGTTGTGGACCAGAAACGTGTAGCTGAACGTGCGGCGAGGGTTGTCAACATCACCCTCGGTGGGATTCTATCATTGTGTGCCACCTTTCAAAGAGCTTCTCACTGGAGGCCAACCCGTTGTCAACCCCAAGCCGACTGCGCAGCTTGAAAGCCAGCAGAAGCTTTTCTCCCGAGCGATTGCATGCGCTGCTATCCTTACATCGGGGTTCAACTGTGTGTGATCCCTGCAAGGCAAGCGGCACCCATCCACTGTGCCCTTTTCTGATTCTGGTTTCAAGAACACAAAGCCTCCCGGCTTCTGCCACTCTCAGAAGACAGAATCTAACAGTGATAGCATCAACGAGCGGCAGTGGATTACATTGTGCCACATCAGGGCTCCTGGCATTTTCCACCTGAACATTGCCTTGTCAATGGTGGTTTCCCTGTATTTTGTTTTGAAAAAGCAACATGTTTCAAACGGTTGCAGAATGTATCTGAGGAGCCCTGCATATCTCGTCCTGTTACGGGCAAGCGCGGCACGACCGACATGGTACCATGGGCTCCTCTGGCTTAGAACTCATCGCCGTAGCCTGTCATGGGCTGGATGAAGCAATGTGCACAAGGCCAAGGTGGGTTTGAAGTCGTCTTGTTCAGGGCTTCACTTCAACTGAAATGAGCATCTCCGTCGCTTCTGACACAATCAACATACGCACACAAACCTTTCCAACACACATTGGACATAGCCATGGGGGAGTCAACAAACAATGGATTACACTGACGGTGTGACACAAACACTCACGCGATAACTGACCACGCGCTGGCACCACCAGCTCCCAGTCCGTGCTGCCCAGGGCCCGGCCAATCCCGCGCAGGGCCAAACCCCGACCGCGACCGCGCCTTCCTCCTCGCCCTCACCTTCCGCGGTCTCGATGCCAACCTCCTCGTAGTCTTTCTCCAACGCCGCCAAATCCTCCCGTGCTTCGGAGAACTCGCCCTCCTCCATGCCCTCACCCACGTAGTGGTGGACAAAGGCGCGCCTTTGATTCAAAGCAGCGAAGGTTAAAAATTCAAAGAGCATGCCCTGATGCTTTCCCAAGGCACGGGATGTGCGAAGCACTGGCCAAGGCATTCACCCTTTCCAGTCCGCGCAAAATAAGGGCGTTGAGACGTGTAGGCGAACCAGGCCACAAAGCACATTGCCATAGGGCACACGTGCTCACGCACGCACATACACACACACACACACTTAGACTCTCGAGAGAGAGTAGGCCAGTCAAGATCGACTGCAAGCGAGTCAAGTGCCACAAAGCAAAGTTCATTTCAAGTGTGCTCAGGTGATGTCAGCAGGGTAGACAGCCCTAAGATTGAACAGGGGTGAAGCACACACAGCCTTACCGGAAACCAAGCACTGTGGTATCATCAGCAGGTACGTAGCTTGAGCGTCCTCAAACCATATCACTCTGTAACAGATGTGTCTTCGTTTGCTGGATACATCTGAAGCGACGTGCAGCCAGGCACGCACCCTCGCTCCGGGCGCATGCACACACCTATACGATGAAGCAAGAGGAACGTAATATGGGGCAAAGTTCAACAGTATAAAATTCACAGGTTGTAGACAACTTGAGACATGAAATTCTCTTTTAGGAGAACAAATTTATAATTATTCAAGCAAATAATTCGGTATAATGTTGAGACGCATATGAAAAGAAACAAACATATTGACAAAGAAACAGTATTAGGTTGGTCAAGAAAAATACAAGTCATTAAAATTGGCAAAAACGGTGGTATTGTGCTGTTTTTAGTAAATGGAAACCATGAACAGTATTTTGGGTTTATTCATATTATTCACTTTTAGCCCGAAACAGAGACAATCAACATGACAAAGTCTTTAGCTCCTTCAAACAAAAAAAACTGTTCACAAACTGAAGCTTGAACCCCAGAAAATTCCTCAAAACCCCCTTGGTGAAATGAACAAAATAATTTGCTTTTTGAAAATGAACACTGCAAATTTTAACCCCAAATAAAACTCCCCTACCCTGTAATCCCCCTATTAACTTTTTTTAGAGGGCACACACACAAGAGACACACAACAAAAAAATAGCAGCGAGGATCTTGCTGTACATCAGATCGAACTTGTGGTCAATGCGTGAGAAGACTTCGGCGATGGCCGTGCTGTTGGAAATCATGCAGCACGCACGCATGACCTTGGCCAAATCACCACCCGGCACCACCGTAGGAGGTTGGTAGTTGATGCCGCACTTGAAGCCAGTGGGGCACCAGTCCACAAACTGGATGGTGCGCTTGGTCTTGATGGTGGCGACAGCTGCATTCACGTCCTTTGGTACAACATCCCCGCGGTACCTAATGGTGGTCGTCAAAAACCTACTGCGAGCAAAGAATGATCAAGTGAACAACTTCCACCAACAAGCCATGTAGAACTGTGAACATGCACGCCATGTGACCACTGCATACAGCTTCCAATGTTCAAACATGCAATACAATCCGAAACGCAACGAAACACATCGCATGACACCATACCAAAACCCATTGGCTTGAATGGCCGAGACACATCATGCAGCAAGCCATGTATTTGCCATGGCGAGGATCGCACTTCACCTGCGGCAAGCTTCGACCCTTTCGGATCCAAAGGCGCAAAGGGCACAAGAGCTGACCTGCAAGGCACTGCAAGGCTTAGCATTCAAAATCGGCCAAAGAAACAAAACGCGCAAGGTCCAAGGCGGGTTTGGACAACTTTGGACCGAGTCGCCATCATCGAGGCAGGCTCAAACACGGACATGGTGATCTCTGCCACAGAGAGCTGCTCATGGTATGCCTTCTCTGCGGAGATGACGGGTGCAAAGGAGGTGAGCATGAAGTGGATGCGCGGGTAAGGCACAAGATTTGTCTGGAATTCGGTGATGTCCACATTCAAAGCCCCATCAAACCTCAGGCTTGCCGTCAATGAGCTGATGATCTGAGCGATCAGCCTGTTGAGATTCGTGTAGGTCGGGCGCTCAATGTCCAAGTTCCTGCGACAAATGTCGTACAACGCCTCGTTGTCCTGGCTTCTCCAAACGGCTCCAAACACACCCACATTCAACCCCAACACGCTCAATCGCAGGAATGAAAATTCCTGGCAAAACACAAACGGGTGAGTTCATTGCATCGTGGGCAACGTTTGGGCCATGTTCCGAATCAATCAAACTTAACACACAGATCAGCTCCAAAATTGCTAGAGGAGCCTATCGCAAGACCGCTTCCAAGCAAGAAAACGGGATGGCAATTTGATCGTAAATGCATCGCGCCCAGGCTGTGATTGCTGCCCAGGCACGTACATGATTGTCACATCCGTGTGCTCGAGCAGAGAATGCACGCAAAGCACGGTGTTGTAGGGTTCCACCACAGCAGTCGCCACTTGCGGACACGACCAAACTGTGAAGGAAATCTTGCTCTTCTTACCATAGTCCACGGACAAGCGTTCCAACATCAGGCATCCCAGGCCAGATCCTGTGCCACCACCGACAGCGTTGTACACACAGAAGCCCTGCAAGCCGGTGCAATTATCGGCCAATTTGCGGATTCCTGAGTTGTGCAAGTGATGCACACTGGCAAGTTTTGCAGACTTCCAAGCACAGACCAAGATCCGCAGCTCACTCTGCCAAGCATCGATCAAGGACCAGGTCGACGATCTCCTTGCCAATGGTGTAGTGGCCCCGTGCCTCAGTGGAAGTAACTTTTTTGCTGGGCGTGCCAAAGATACACAAAAGAAAAAGAAGAACAACAACAACCTCCACCCTGCTAACAACGGCAGCAGCAGCCGCAACGACGACGACGACGACGACGACCACCACCACCACCACAACAACAACAACGACAACAACAACATGCTTCTGCTACCAGTACTACTACTACTGCTACTACTACTACTACTACTACTACGACTACTACTACTACTACTCCTACTACTACTACTACTACTACTACTACTACTACTACTACTACTACTTCTATACTACTACTACTACTACTACTACTACTACTACTACTACTACTACTACTACTACTACTACTACTACTACTACTACTACTACTGCTACTATTATTACTACTTTATTTATAGTACTACTTCTTCTACTTCTACTGCTGCTACTACTACTACTGCTACTGCTACTGCTACTGCTACTGCTACCGCTACTGCTAGTGCTAGTGCTACTACTTCTTCTAGTACTACTACTACTACTACTACTACTACTACTACTGCTACTACTACTACTACTACTACTACCACTACTACTCTTGCGATCTGCAACTTGAAATGAAAACTCATCGCTAAATTAGACATTGTTGCGAAATTGTTCGCCGCATCTTCCTTGCCAGAAATGAGCTGCTCTGGGTGGAAGAGCTGCCGGTAGGTGCCCGTGCGCACTTCGTCCACAACGGTCGGCTCCAAATCAACCATCACACAACGAGGCACATGCTTCCCTGCTCCAGTCTCGCTGAAGAAAGTGTTGAATGCCTCAGAGGCATTCCGCGCGACAGAGGTTCACAAGCCACAGCTTCCACAGAAGACTCGGCAGCTCTCTCCAGACTATGCCCCCATATGTTCTACCTTCATAACCAACATAACTTGTTTGTTGAAGGCGATGAAGTTACAGCCCCCAGCTCCTTGCTATGTTGTCTACATACAAAACCTTCAGGCCAACAAATTGCAAACTATGCAACAACTTGATGCCAAAGGGTGACGCCTGGCCCATGCATGGTGAACATGTGTCAGCGAAAAAGTCATCATTGCCAATATTGGGCTAGATGCGTCATCGCCTCCGCCAATAGTCTTGTCGGACGGCATCTGACCATCAGGCTGGATTCCATGTTCCAAGCAGAACAGCTCCCAGCAGGCGTTGCCAATTTGCACGCCACCCTGGGCATGAGACGATGCCACGGATGCTCGGGGCGTTTCCAGATAGCTCAACTCAAACGCATTTGCACGGGCCGCTGTCAACCATCACACTCACGCAATCTGGGAAAGTCCAATTTCCCCAACAGCGGAGACGCTATGGGGTGTAAAATCTCACTACAGGTTCAGTTGCAGTTTACTCTGCGCCGGTTGCTCAACGCATATCTGCACAAGTTGCTGGAAAGTCAGTCTGCGAGCGTCACTGCACTGAAGTCGCTGTGCGCCATTCAGTTAATCGGCGCGAGACGCTCTGCACAAATCACTCCGCGCGAGATACTCTGCGGAAGTTACTCTGAGCAAAACTCCGCGCGAGAAACTCTACGCAAGTTGCTACGCGCTTAAGTCACTCTACTAGCATGTCAGTTTGACCAAGTTCCTTTGAGCAAGTCACTTCATGCAAGTTGTTCTGCGCAAGTCGCCCTTGGGTCTTCGCAAGTCCCTCTACACACGCCACTTTACGCAAGCCACGTCCCGCAAGTTTCTCTGAGCAAGTCGCTTTGTGCGAGTCATTTTGCGCTAGGCCGCCAGGCCCTCTAAGCACGTAAGTCTTGCGCACGTCGCAAAATCCTCCGTCCAAGTCACTCCACTCAAATCACTCTGCACAAGTAACCTTGCAGAGCTTTCTCTACAAAGGTCACTTTTCGATCCACGCAAGGCGCTCCACAAGAGTCACTCTACGCAAGGCACTCCGTGAAAGCGACCCTTGGGCAAGTCACTCTGCGCAAACCACTCTACGCGAGTCATTGCGCGCGAATTGCTATGAGCAAGTCGCCCACCGCACGTCAATTATCTCCTCACCGCACACGTACGTCACAATTCGCAAGCCACTCTGCAGAAGTACCTTTACGCAAGATGCACGGCGAAAGTCGTTCTGCGCAAGTCGGGTTGAGCAAGCCACCTCGCGTGCGTCACCCTGTATGCTGCGCAAGGGTACTTTGCATGAGTTGCTTTGCGCAAGTCGCTCTGCATGAGTCGCTTTGCAAGTCACTCTTTTTGTAAGAGAAGGGTGACAGGGAGAATCCGACCAAACCAAGAATCCAACACCCAGATGAAAACGCACAAGCAAAGCGCGGGACAAAAACATGTCAACACTGCCAAACAGTGTCTGCTCCCATAAACATGTTTTTGTTTTAAGAAACGTGTGCCATCCAGCTTTGCTTAAGCACACCTGGTCACGGGAGCGAAGTATACTCAACGCTGCAATAGGATCAACTCAAAAGGTGGTCTGCGGAAAGAACCGAATCAAGGTACCAAATGGGCGCTCACTTTTCTGCCAAAGATCCTGGCCAATGTGGATGCAGATAGCCTCACGCATGGCGCTAGAAGATGTTTGAAGACAAACAGAAAGTGCCAGAAGCACACCGTGTGATGTGGCCGCCTCGAGCACGAATCCTGGAGCCAAAAAGCCACGGAAACCAGCAAGGTTGACGGGAAACAACACGGCCAGCCAGTCATGCGCAAGCAGGATGTGTCTTTGGCAGAAGCCACAGGGTTGAAGCAGCAGGAGGACTCTTTTTCCAAATGGCTTCTGGCTGAAACTCACTGGGAAACCACCTTATCAAACCAGCCACAAGGGGTGCAGAAGGACAAAAATTAAAGCCTCATTGCAACAACAAGAGAAGACACCGAGCCGAACACGGCGTGACACCAAAGGAGATGAAGCCAGTCGCAAGATAGCCGCCATGCGTGACGACCCTTTCGTGTGTGTGGTGAAACGTCCCACGGGACTCCAACCATCGGGGCAAGCCATGGTCGAAAGCCCAAGGAAAAGCCACGGAGTTCGATCAGAAAACGTTTGACACCCTGAACGAGGCCTTTGCTAATAGAATCCATCAGTCCCTTGGACAACTCTCTACTTGCCACTCTCTTTGCCAAGGTCCGCGCGTACTCTGTGAAGCTTCCCAAGTTGGGCAAGACCCCAAACCTCAGGTCGAAAGAGAATTTGATACCCTCATTCAATTCATATACAAGACGGCCCCTTTCTGTGTGGATTCCCTCGAAGTTCTCATGCGGGTATTCTGGAAACTCCAAACGACGGACACGTTCCGAGGACCAGCTCCCGGGAATGAACCAGGAAGCTACAGGCGGTAGGTTCTGTGTGAGGTTCTCCTCACTTGCTGGTGCGATAGGTAGGGAATGACCCAGGGTGGGAATGAACCCAAGGATTCCCTTGAAGGAAATCACAATTGGTTCCGCGGGGTCATTGCCTCATTCCCTGAGAACCGGCAAGGTCAACGTCTTCGGATGCTTCCCGCTTCAACATGGCCAGGCATTCTGGCAGGAGCACAAGACCTTCATCGGACTATTTTTGTGTGGTGTGTCTCACGCTTCTCTGTGTATCCGTTGCGCGCGTCTTCCCGGAACTAACAATACGGCCCATACGGCTAACAAAAGTCTACAAATAATTTGGTCAGTTGCTCACATGCTGCCATATGCTTCCATCCATTGGCCTTGCACTATTCAAAAACTGAAATGCCTGGGCCGGAAACAAACAGCTTCAAGGCAGGACCCAAAGCCTGCGACAGTCATGGCAACGCCAGGATCGGGACATTCATGTATCCATGCGCAATGCCAAAAGAAAACAAGAAAGCTAATACGTGGCTTTGAAGCTTCAACACAGGCAAGCCCCCAAAACCATCAATTGCCCGTTGCTTTGATTTAAAAGAAGTAAGAAGTGCGGCGTCACATTTTGGGGCAGACCCCAACCACTCCCAAATGGATATGGCCCTCGCAAAATCCATGTTCCTTCAGGAATCAGGAATCTCCTTTTGGGAGGCCTCGTGGGGTCCGCATTATGGCTACGTCTGTTTCTGGAGGGTACCCCAGAATGGGCTTGGGAAGCCACTTACTTTTGGGGTCCCGAGAAAAGACACGCCCTTCCGCGGAGCATCCCAAAAACCACGCGATCCAAGGCCAAAACCCCCCGAGGCGCACGCCGGCTGAGCTGAGCCCGGCGCGTGCGCCAGCCTGCGGCGTGCCGCAGGAGCCACCTCAGGGTATCGCTGGTGTTGGATTAGATAATTCCACTGTGGACGAAATCCAATTCGCACCACCTAAGAGACTCTGGAAATGTCGATTCCCTGAAAATACCAACAAACAATGGTTTCAAGCATGGTTTCCATGTGGTGCAGGATTTAGTCCATCCATAGTATGGTACATTCTGGGAGGAGTTTGCACATTCATTCTGAATAATGTGAAAGGCTAAAATTCGCCTCGGCCCCAAAGGGGCCAAGGGCGCTCAGATCTCTTCTCCAAAGAGAATCTTCGCTTTTCCCCCCAACCCCTCCCTGCCGGGCCGCCCCCCCCCCCACCCCCCCCCACCCATGTCGGCTGGCCCAAAATCCTGTCCGGCGGGCCTTGAAATTTTCGGGGTTCGTCGGCGTCCAGCTCCATGGGTCCATTTTTGTCGAAAATGTGCTGACAATTGCAGGCCCAAGTGTGTATGAAACAGGCCTTGCCCCTCCAGCAACCCGCCCAAGCACAGCTCAGCCCAGCCCGCCCAGCCCAAGTTCCAGGCGCAACCAGCAGCGTAGTCCGGCTGCCCGGCAGCCAGCAACCCACCCATGGCTTCGCAGCCTCCTGGCTGAGACTAGCTTCAGGCCCAGCCCAACCAGCAACCCACCTCAGCCCAGCCTGCGCAGCCGGCATCTGAGAGCATGAGCAGGCTCAGCCCAGCGTGCCAAGGTCAGGTTTGTCTGACGTGCCTGAGACTGGCCTCAGGCCAACGACCAGTCTCACGTGTCTGAGACTGGTCTCAAGCTACGCCAGCTACCAAGCCTGTCTGACGTGCCCCAGCCCCCCGGCCCCAAGTCATCCAGCAGGCCCAGCCCCTTCGGCGTCTCAAGGTATGCCACTAGCCTCAGGCCCAGTCCCTCAGCCCGCCTGCTGGCGTGTCTATTGGGGATATTTTTCCGGGGTACTTAAGCAAATGGAGGTTTGTATTCCCACTATGTACCTGTCTTGGGCAGCAACCGAGCAAGAAATGTATGTCATGGCAAGCCGCCAGCCACGTGAAATGGAGGTGCCCAAACACCCAAAGTTGGTCTTGGTTGTTCAGTGACACCAATTATTGTTCCCCTTTTTATGGAGGCCAAGCCCCACTAAAAATGCTCATCCCCAGAAAGAGGTCCTTTTTTTTCCAAGGGCACTGAGCAGCTGAGATAGTCTTGGCTTTGGATTTCAAACCTTCCGAGCAGGACGGCTTCCGAACATCGAACTAGCAGGTGCGGTCACAAGCTTTCAGTAGGATTCGGACCTTCCCAACACTGGATTTCGGTGTTCCTGACCCTTCCCTCAAACTAGGCTGGGCCGAGGCGGGCAACGCGAAGCGTTTACAATTACAGTCGTGCGCGACTCCACTAACTTTGGCATTGATTGTGTAAGCAAATGTAGTAGGGAATGTGGAACCTCTTCCAACGGATGGATCCTGGTACTGGGTGGCAATATTCCCATATTCCTGGGAAGAAATGCACGCAAATGAGTAATCAAAACCTGGTAAAGGCGTCTATCCAAACGTAAAGAATCAAAAGGCGGAAGGACAAATGGCTGTTTTGTCGCCTACCTTTTTTGGGGCTGGGGAAGGCAAGGGAAAACCACCTATTTGGGTTGGAGACAAACCATGGAGCATTCTGCACAATCCGAAGGTTTAAACAACAAGCACCGCTTGTGGATCGCTTGCGTGCCGAGGCCCGGGCAAAAAGATCACACATCGCATTGGGCGGATGTCAATGAGAAAACGCAGTTGGCTGAACACGCATGGGAAAACGCGCGCGTTTGGCATTTTGACATGCGGCTCTGGTCTAAAGCTCTGTGTTTGGTTGCAAGTGTGCGCCCCAAACATGTCGCAACGTTTCGCAGGCAGTTCATTGAGCCTAAGCTGCCAGCATGATGCATCAGCCTGCGGAGCCGAGAGAGCGATCGCATCATGGCCTTTTCGACAAGCGTGCAGGGCTACCATCAACAAAAAACCGTATTGTGCAGTTGCAAGCGTCGCACGTTCAAAATCCCTGTCTTGGCAGAAAGACAGCAAACCAGCAAAAAACACGCGGAGCAATAGCTGCCCATGCGAGGAAAACATTACAAAACGTCATGCAGAATGCATGCACGGGTCTCAAATTACGAACAGGTCTTGACCGGTTTTCAGGGAAACCAAAAGAAAACAACCACCTAGAAGCGGACCCAAATTTTGAGACGTTCCCACATACGCATGGTCTGCTGATACGAGAAAAATTGACCTGCGCGCTTCGAGCAATTTTGATTCCCCAAGTGACACTCTGTCCAGCTCCCTTGCCGAAATCAAAGCATCAAACCCCTGGCTGCCACCATTTCCTGACGAAACTTGGACATGATAGGCACACCTCATGGGCCCCCAAGACAGCAACAAAAAAAGCACGAAAACTAGTCCAACCGTTGGACGGTGACAAAAGGAAGCCGTAGCAAGAGACTGATGAGCAGACACACCCTACCTTACCCTCAAACCAGGTCGCAAAAACGGTCTCCTTGACCTTTGTGAGACAGAAAAACCGAGGCCATCCCTCGCGCGCGAATCCGCATCCGCAAGGCCGAGCGACAAAACTGCGTTCACGTCTTCGGCTTCTTGGGCTTGGCAGGGCCGGCGCCAGGCCTAACGAAGGGGTGACTATGAGTGTCAAAGCCTGAAGGTAGGTCCACATAGGAACCCATCTTGGACCCTTGCGGGGCCTGATTTCGCATAAAGCCAAAACTGACGGATAATTCACACCCAACTAGGAGGTTCATACCAGGTGCTCGTGGACGATTTCATTTAGCCTTTCAGAGTGTCTCAACAGGGCTCCCTGTAAACCAGCGGGCCCTGTTTAAGGAAATACCTGCTAAATGTTAAAGAGCAGTCGGCAATGGCAATCGTATCACGGAGGGTCTTCCCCTGGTGGGGCCATCCCTTCTTTGATGGCCATGGCTGAAGCCGCATCAATTCCGGCGGCGGCCCTTGGAACCTGTCAATCCTGGGTTCCAAGCTTGGCAGGGCCAGCCGGGCCCGCCTGGCGCGGAGTCGAGCCGCCAACGTTGCATCGGGTCGCACGTCCACGCGACAACTTGGAGAACAAATACACTTGCTTCAGCTTCGGCTTGGGATCTTTGGCCGCCATCCCCAGCCGTTTGGTGGGGCAATCACTTGTTTGGCAAAGTCTGTGTCCTTTGTGGCAGGCGGGCATCACAAGCACTGAATGAGCTTGCCCAGCTGTTATTGAAAAGCGAGCAGGGAATGAATGACTTCTCTTTTGCAACAAGATTGCACTTATGCCCGCAGCAATCGCTTGGCGTCCCGCGCCTTGCGCTTTTCGGCGCTGGGGCCCACTGCAGGACCCGCAGGCCCCACTGGTGGACCCGCCGGGCCCACGGACGGACCCGCAGGGCCCACCGGGCCTGACGGACTGGCACACGACCCATCGCGCACGACCCAATGGGAAACTGTAAAGTCGAGAACCCACAAGCGCAAAACTGGCTGAATATTCCAAACCGGTCGGCTGATCCGACCCTTGCCCAACATCAAGGCTTGAGTGCCGGCCAACGAAAGCACGCCCAGCCCCAGGTGTCCAGGTGGGGATTTATGTGGGGGGTTGATCAGAAGGTCCTTTTACATAAGATGGGGGGGAAACCCACAAAACCGGGGGAAAACCACAAAGATCATACTTCTGACACGGGAAAAGTTGTTCACTTGGTCAAAACTGGGGCGCCGAAAGGAACGACGGGTCAACCCCCATGTGTGACAGGGATTCGCTCGGATGCCTCTCGGAGGCCCTGCAGGACCCACTGGCCCTCGAGCCGGACCCACCTCAGCTCTTTGGATCCCATGGCCCCGTTTGGGGTGTCAAAGAGGCTGCTCGTCCGGTTGGAGAAATCCCGTCGCGGTAGAAATGAAAAAACTGAAGAAAAATAAGAAGAAAGAACGCGGCGACTGAACCCATGTGGGCCCGGAAGTCCTTTTCGCGCATGTGCCAACTTGAAGAACCGGTCTGAGCCTGGGACGCCGGGGCCAGCGGGGCCTGCAAGACATAACCAAAACCTGCTGGATTCCAATCAGAACCACCTCCAATCGCAACTTACTGTAATTCGTTGGAAACAAGGCAGCCCAATGACATGCCTTCAGCGATGAGGTTGTTCTGTTTCAAGTGAGTCACAATCAAAACCTGGTATTAAAATTGTCGATCCCCAGAACTATGTGAAGAAGACTGACAAGTCGGATATCCGCGCCGACTTATGGCTGGGATTGTCCCTTACTACCCTCCAATCACCCGGGTTTTGGTTGCGAGTCAGGTGATTCTCGAACTCCAGATGGGTTTGTCTCTTTGGGAGTTGGTAGCCTTGTTTTTGTGGTTGTGTGAAGAAACAAAAGGAAAACCACCATTTCTTAGTAGTCGAGGGCCTTGCCCAGCAATAAATTGCTTTCATACATACCCCCCACCCTACATTTTTTTTCATCTTCCATCTTCTACCCTTATTTGTTTTCATCATTTTTCTACATTCCTTTCTGTCCATCTCATCCGTTTTTTTATCATCATTTTTCCAAAATTTTCGCCATCCTTTTCTCCTTCCTCCTCGCCTCATTCATTTCACCAACTACCCTCCAAAATGTCATTTCCTCAATCTCCTCGCCTCATCCATTTCAAAAAAATAAATTTTGCAAAATATATTGCAAAAAATATTTGTCATCAAAAAAAAAATCGAACTGTCTAAAAACGATTTGTCCATTTCCCGGACAAAAAATAGAACAGCAACAACATCACTCCCTCCTTCGTTTCATCAGTTTCATCATATATTTTTTTGGGGCGTGGTGTCCCTTGTAGGATTTTATCTTCAATATATAAAACGCTATACTTACATCATAATTATAACATATAAGGGTATAAATGTTATTATTATAGTATGGTTTTAATCTATCTTATATTCAAGTAATAATATTTATCAAGCTCATGTTCGTAAAATAATTGCACAGCATTAATATTTATGTAATATCGATTCCTGATTTTTTGGTATTTAAATATATGATTCAATAACTGATAGTTGAATACTGAGAATGTTGAACGCTTAAACCGAAAACGATAGGTAGACATAATTGGATATACTTCTTTTCGCGGAACTAATTTAGTTTCTATATTATTTATTGCCTGAATAAACTTATTGTATATTTGGGCTTCTTCTTCTGCCCTTCTTTTCTCTTCTTCTACTTGTTTAGTTTTACATTCCTTGCATAATATTAAACTTGTATCACTTGTCGGAAAATCATCATGAACGTGTGTTTCTTCCACGCATCCACAATTCTTAGTTTCTCTTGATGTTAAAGTCCATCCCATATTTACTATAATATATATAGCTGTTATTTCTTTAAATACTTTTTACAAGAAATAAAATTAAATATTGAAATATAACTATAACATATAAGGGTATAAATGTTATTATTATAGTATGGTTTATGGACTAATCAAAAAAAAAACAGATATCTTAAGAATGTGAGCCCACTGTAAATCCAAAAAACAAGCTATGTTAATCCAAAAATCAAGCTATGTTAATCCAAAAATCAAGCTATGTTAATCCAAAAATCAAGCTATGTTAATCCAAAAATCAAGCTATGTTAATCCAAAAATCAAGCTATGTTAATCCAAAAACAAGCTATGTTAATCCCTAATCCACCAAACTCACTAAGATTTCACAAATTAATTCGCTAGGTATTTTATATAAATCTTCCTGTTTATGTATTGTTGGATTGTCTCCCCAATTTTCCTTGGTGCCCGATGGTAGCCGTTGTGCTGTTTCAATATGTTTATTATTCCTGATGTTGCCACAATCCTTTTTACATAATTCTCTAGGTTTCCAAGTTGTAATGTTATTCCAGAGCCTAGTGCGTTTTCTGTAAATCATTCCATATTTACAGTAATCTACATCTTTAAAATCAAACTCATCCATAAACTCCTGATGTTTCAATAATCCAGTTTGTGGATTTTCGATTACAAAATATTTAGGATTAAAATATTTGATAATCTCAATAGTTTTTAAGACAATACTATTTGCATATTCGATATTCCTAATTCCCCTAGTTTTTGCTACGCTGTATTCAGTGCATGGGGGACTACTCCAAATAAAATCAAAATGGTTTCTGTCAAACTGTTTGTAATCCCACTCCAAAATATCAGTGTTGATATCAGCATTTTTCAAGTCTAATGATATTACATTAAATCCAAGCGACTTTGCTATGGTTCCGACGCTTTTTGTTCCGCTAAATAATTCTAATAAATTCATATTATTAGAATTACTTAGATATTAATTATTCAAATAATACATATACTTCATCATCATTTTTTGTAATTTTATAAAACTCTAATGTTTGTTGCTTTGGTTGTTTGATTTTTCCTGTATTCAACATATCACAGTATTTCTTTTGCTTTGTAGGGTAGTCGCCCGATGGTCTTCCTATAGATTTTGCTTGAAATATCTTTTCGATTTTCTCCTTCTCTTCGTTGCTTTGTTGTTCGCGTTCAACTGGTTTCATTTTGTAATCAATGGATTTAATCATATCATTTAAGTTTTTGATATTTTTACCAATTAATGTTATCTTCTTCATTAAATCATTAATAGTGTAATTTTCATTTTCAGACATTACTATATATTTATTTAGATATTTATTTATTTAATTATATATTTTTCATCATTTGTTTAACAGTTTCTTGTGTTTCGTTTTCATTATTATCCGCGAGTGATGCATCCTTACCCCATTTAAAAGTTATATTGTGGACATCAGTTTCTAAGTTGATACTGTCTTTAGTTTTATCAATACTCATGTTCTTCTCATTTTTACTTATTTTGAAACTTGTTGGAATACATGAACATTTACAATTTTTATTATTTTTTATTTCTAATTCATTTTTCATTTCTAACATCCTTTTACACATCGGACAAGAAAACTCAATTACTGCTGTTTCTTTAACAATTTCTCCGCTATCTTCTGTTGAAGATAAACTTAAACTTGTCTTATTTTTGTTTTTCTTTTTCTTTTTCACCATTTATATTAATATTTACATTTTTATTTTTGATATATTGTATCACAAACTTAATTAATTCTAATGAATAATAACAACATTTTTTTATTTTATTGTCAGTAATTATTACTTGTTCTATATTTTCTACTTCATCTATTATATTAATATAATTTGAATAACTCCTATTCATATAAATAATAAGATAAATTATTTGCAATTAATCTTATTATTTCATGCATTTTAGAATATTCGGAGGGCACAGCACTTGGGGTTTTCTTTACAACGCATCAAACTAATTAGCTTCAATGCTTATTAATTGAAGCAATGGAAAACCTGTTCCATTATGTTATTCACCGCCACTCATAACATAATGATGTTCCATTTAATATTAATTACAAGTTAATTTTTAAATATAATTTTCTATATTTCTTTAATATCAACTATATGACAGATGTTCCAATAATAAAACCAATAAACATAACTGAATATGAATTCAAGCAATCCAAATATGAGCACGTGCCAAAATTACCATTTAGAAGTATTATAGTTGCTTCTTCGACAGGCGGTAAGACTGTCCTTATTCAAAATTTAATACTGAATGTTTATAGAAATTCATTTGCAAGAATATTTATATTTTCCCCCAGCGTCCATAACGACCCTACATTTACAGAAGTTAAAAAATATATCAGGGATGAATTGCACGTGGATGATGAAAAAGAACAAATTTATTTTGATAATTATAATCCAAGTGATTTAGAAAATGTAATTGAAAGACAGAAGAAAATAATTAATTATATGAAATCTAAAAAGATAAAGAAACTGCATTCAATATTAATTGTGATAGATGACCACGCAGACGACCCTAAATTTGTTAGATATAGTAAATTATTACATGGATTATTTACAAGAGGCAGGCACGATGCAGTAAGTGTGATTTGTTCAACACAAAAATACAATGTTTTAGCGCCTATCATTCGTTTGAATGCCAGTTCATTATATATTTTTAGGTTGAAAAATGCCAGTGAGCTAATGAGTTTTATTGAAGAAAATAGCGCCATTGTTGATAAACAGCAATTATTAGATATGTATCATCAAGCCGTTAATTTTGCTCCATATTCTTTTTTCTACGTGAACATGAATTCAAAAGACATTAACAAAATGTTTCATATCAATTTTGAACAGGCATTTCAAATTACAAATGATGAATAAAGATATTCTAACTTAATATAATATCATAATATGCCAATGAAACTATGTAGATGTGGTGGATTGTATCGTAGAGGTAATTATAATTTTCATACTAATTCTTGGATACATAAACTTTATAAGGCATTGAAGAGGAGGGCAACAGACGAGGAATTATTAAGATTTCAAAATAATTTTGTTGATGAAGAACATTTAATAGATGAAACAAATAGCACTGTTTCAACATCAACGCCAAAAAGTGAAAGAAGTTGTATAAGCAATTAATAATATTAATTATGTTTTAATATTATTAATTCAAAATAAAGAATAACTACATAAATTCAAAGCAGGTAATTTATAATATATTTTATCTTTTTTACATTCATTAACTTTTTCTAATTTATTGATTATTGCTTTCAATGAATTTATTTGTAGAATATCAATTCTTGACATTTCACTTATCGTATTTACATCTATATCTTTTATTACTTTAATAGCCTCTTCGTCATCAATTTCTACTGGTTTTGATTTACTTGAACCCATTATATATAATATTATTTAGATTTTAATTTTTCAAAATTGAAATGTTGGTTTTCTTCTTTTTCTGAATCTTCGTCTTCAGTTGGCGCTGGTATTTCTGTTGGACTTTCAGATGAAGAACTATGAACAGTAATAGGTGGAGAACTATGAACACTAATAGCTTCATTTGATGAATTGCTACTGCTACTTTGTGCATTTCCTGTTGTTATTTGATTAACTAAATCTGCGATATTTATTGTTGTTGCAATTGTGCTGTGTGATAAGTTTAATATTATATCTGCTATTGTAGCGCCGTTGTGTAGCATTATTTCTATCATTTTTGTCAGTTTGAACTTCTTTTCTTCTTCATCGCTGTCATCCTCGTCTGGTGGTTTCTTTGGCGGCTGTTCTGGCGGTTTGTTGTTGTCAAGCATTTTAGTAAAGGCTGACACCATTGCGTCACGTTGGTTTTTCAATGTTTGTGTTGCTTGTGTTCTTGTTGGCTCATTTCTTTTGTATGTGTTGCGCCAAAAGTTTTTAAGCATTATTTGAAACATATTGTCCTGGTTTTCCTTTACCTTAAACGCTTCAAATGTCATATTTAATTGCTGATTTGCATCATTGTATAACTTTTCTTGAGTCTCTCTGGTTTCTGTGGCGATTGTATCTGTATTGGTTGCAATGTCAATAAATTCTCTCGGTATGCCCTTTTTCATCAGTTTCGGTGGTTGTATTGTTGTTGAAGTGTTTGGTTTCATTAGGTTATGTATTGTAAAACTGTCGTCATCATATTTATCATTGAATTTATGCTTCTTTCTTTTCAGTATATTTTTAGTTAATATTATCATTATTATTATTATTTATATATTATTTCTTACCTTTGCCCTTAAAACTTGCCTTGAGTTCTTCTATTCTACCTTTGCCTAAATTTACTATCCACCCGCCATTATCAATAGTGTCTAAAATCATATCCACTAAATATTGTTTGTATGTTCTCGCCTTGCCTCTTCCTTTGTGTTTCAATTCTTCTTGTATTTCGCTTTCTTTTGGCACTTGAATTCCTCTTAAATAAAATTGAAATTTAATATCATCTACTGTTAAATTAGGGTTGTTTTTCCAGTAAGCAGGACTAATATTATTATCTATTGTTGTTTTGAACAATGGAAATAATGGCAATGGCGGCGGCTCGTGTGGCGTTGAACTTGATGCTCCTGTGGCTTGATATTCTACTTGGGCATCATCTCCGCCTGAAATTGGCGAACCTTCGTATTCTAATACTGGGAGATTATCCGGTACTGTTCTTGTTGTTGCCGATGGTGCTGATTGTCTATTGCCTAGCATTCTTTGAAAAATTGTTCCACCCATTTCTCGTAAGTTTGATGCCATTGCTTGGCTCACTTCATTTACTCTTTCTTTTGTTGCTGTGGTTAGTTCTTGTAGCCTTGTATCTACCATTGCCTCGTGTTGTCTTGTCGTTTGTTGTGGTGTGGAAAAGTCATATTCGTCATTTATTGCATCAGCGTTTGCTTGGACTGGTGTTCCTGCATTCATTTTGTGAACTGCATAAGTGTGTCCATTTCTATGTGCTTCTTGTTTCATCATTGCCTCTCTCATTTGTCTGTCTAATATTCTCATCTCTTGGTCTTTCAATAATTCTAAATGGTCGCTCCCGTCAAAAAAACTACCCTGAGGACTTGCTTTGAAGAATGTAGCATCTCGGTTAGGTAGTTTTCCTGTTATTAAATCATTTTCGCCAATTAGACCTACAATTTCTTCATAAGTAGGTCGTCGTTTCAATCCAAATTTTGCATATGGGTTTATTAATTCTAAACTTGCTGTAGTTGCCATATTTATTATAATAATAGTTAGATTATTAATATTATTATAATAAATCTTAAGTAAATATTAACTTTTTTGTATCTTCATACCATTTATTTAAATGTTCTTTTGTTGCATGTGGCAAGTTAGGACGATATAATTCACCCATCGTCCTATCCAGCTCATTTACATAGTTTGCTCTCTTATTTCCTTCGTCAATCTTTTTCCTTAATGCTACTGATGCTTCTTGTGAGTTTCTTAACTTCATTTGTTCGTGCAGGTGTTCTAAATATTTTGTATCTTTCATATCAAATGGACTATATTTAATTTGTGAGGATTGTAAAAATATCTTACCTTTATTTTTCTTATTATTTCGTTTATGAAATTTATACATTATATATTTATCATAGATTTTAATTTTAATCGTAAAGCACGCTCCCACTTTCGCGTAATTCCAGAACAGACTCCGAAATCATATGCACAAATAATTCTCGCACATCTTCATTATCTGTCAGTGCTCTGTTACTTCCTTTTAGTTTAAAAACGAGTAAGCCTCCTTGTTTCGTATTCTGGCCTGTAAAATTAGTGTCCGCCATCTTTTCAAATGAAATCCCAATAACGAACTTGTCTTCTCTGTAGCGTTTATATGAAATGCTAAAGGCGTCTTGGTCAGGGTTCAAATAGTGTAATGTTCTTCGGAGGTAGTAGGCACTCTCGGCGAGGCTCTGGCATTCAAATTCTGGATATTTCTTATTGTTAATTTGTAATTGCCACGTCAAATTTAAATCTTTATCTTGAAAACCTTTACCTTGGAAACGCTCACGATCAGCGCCATCTGGATCAGGACCGTCAAAGATTCTTGAATTAATCATAGGATTGTAAAAGTAATTCCATCGCTTGTAAATATAATTATCGTGTCTGTAGTAATTATTATTATCAGCATCTACACCTGCTCTTGGTGTGCGATACAATGTAATGAAGCAACCATTTAATTTAGAAGCGGATTTAACAATGTTCATATTAATTTCATTTCCTCCCGCGTTGAATGATTGTGTCATAGTGTGATACATTGGAAATACCAATTTCAAACTTTGACCCTCTAACAAATGTTTAACTATATTATTGTTGACCGTGTTGTCCAATTGAATTACCTCAGCTCGTATGATTACATTATTTAATTCCCACTGTGTTGAGGTGTCTCCAGTTGTGAAATAATAACCTTTGGCATCATTTTGAGTATTGACATCAGTTACTGTAAAAGGCGTAACTACTGGTATATGTTCGTCTGATACAATCGTAAATTCCAGTTCAAGTGGAGCATAACGAAGAGGTAAATAATAATTGCTTTCTAACAGTCCGCATACTGGTTTATGTCCTAATCTCATATAACCATTAGCGCCGGGAATTCCTGAAACTGAATGGCGAGTATAGCGTGCTGTTAAATCTCCCCAGTTGTTGTGGTCTCGTGTAGTTGGAAATGTTGTTGCCACGGGGTCAGCAGCAGGGTTAGTTCGTTTATTAACATCTAACATTTCTGCTAAGCCAGTGGCATATGTATGCCTCAAGTCATCATCCCAGCGAGGATTAGCACCGCCTTCTAAATCATCCATATCTCTAGCATCTTGACTTTTAAAAGAATTATACAATTCACAATGCCTATTGTATTCAATAATATCCTGAACCTGTTGTCCGCCTACTGTGCATCTATACCGACTGAAGAAGGATGATAAATTACCTAACGGTCGTAAAAAATGACTTCGTGTTCCGTCGGTGTTTTGAAGATTTGCAAATAAACGAATACTTGATAAATCAATATATGTGTTGTCTTCTCCTGATATATGAAATCTAATATTTTTGTTTCCTGCATTTGGATTATAAACATTACTGCCTGACGGAAAATAATTAACGTGTCTTCTGTCTGTGATATATTGTGCTGTTTCTGGAAGTCCAAAATTTAACGAGTTAATCATTGTAGTTTCACTTTCTGCAATTATATTATCCATTACTTATATATGATAAACTTAGATTTTATTTTTTTATTTTTATATTTTTCTTATGTGGAAGCATTGTAGTAGAATTGTTTGAAGTTGTATTTTTTATAGTATTTATTAGATAATTACTTTTTTGTATCAACTATATCTTTTAAAGTATCATAATCTAATGTTTTATATTGTTTATCGTATTTTGTAGGTTCTTTTGTCAGTTTCTTCTCTAATGGAATTTTGTTTTGCTTGTCTTTATTTCTAAACATTATTATTAATATTATTGAGATAATGTTAGTTCAGTTATACGCTTTATACAATCTTCTAATTCGTCTCTATACTTATACAAATAACTTAAATCATCTTCATCTAATGGAATTGTCTTTTCTTCTTGTTCTTTTAAAAAGTCGGTATAATCAATTCTACTATAATCTGTATAATGTATTTTGTTATTTTCTGGATGTAATTTTAAGTAATCATTTTCATAATTAATAATTTCACTATACATGCCTATTATAAGTCCTTCAATATTACCTTTTCTGTAGTATAAATGATTTAAATCATTGCTTTCGTGCTCTTCCTTATCTTTATTCAATACTTCTTTGCCACAATTACATTCATATTTACTATTTGATATGTTGTATTCTTTCTTTTTCTCTCGCTCTATCATTTTCTTATAAGCATATTCAATATCGTTGTCCCATTTCTCAGCATCAATACTCATATATAAGTTATATATATATATATATTTATTTATTGTTCTGGTGTTGAATTAGGATTGAAACGCGAAGCATTTAACCCGAATTATCATTCGGGTTGAACCCATTAGAAATATCAGTAGTAGGATTAATTTCAGCCATACCTTGCCCTGTCCAATTATTGAAACTGTGTTTGTCTAATAAATTATTGCTTTCTATTTCTCCAGTTATTGCCGCGTCATCGAACATTGCTATAGGATCTCCACGATTTCTAAATCGTAAGTGTCGCGGGTTTTTCTGCTGGTTAGTTCCTGATACAAAAGGTGATGAATAAACAGTACTAGCATATTTGTTGCCGTGTCTGTTGTTGATTTCTTGAACAACGGATGAACCGAGGCTATGTCCAACAATTCTATTCACATCTGGATTTTTCCTTAATTCTTCCATTGCGTCCTTATATCTTTCGCTTAATTGAACATTATGAGTAGGAATAAAAAACAAATCTGCAATTACATCATTGACTTTGTGATTTAGTCCCGTTTTAGCACCAGTACCACCAATATATAATGTGTTGCCTATTCTTGTTATTCCATTCACATTAGAATAGGCCGCGTCTAAACCCTTGACATCATCGATTTTATTTTTATTTTGAACATTGATTTCTTCAGCGTAGCGTGTTTTATGTTTCATTATCTGCTTATCAAAATGTTTATTGAAACCTCCTATTTTGTCTTCCAATGTCTTTTTATGATTAAAAAATACATCTTCTATTAAATCCTTACCTGCAGTATATGCTTTATCGCTTGCTACACCTGCCATTATTTGTGTAGGTGTCCTGCCTTCAATAGCACCTAATAATAATTGTCGTCCAATCATATATTATTAATAGATATTTTTTAAATTATCTATTAATAACAATATTTCAAAGTAATTATCAATAATAATTATATTATAATTTCTATTGTATATTATATTTATGAGTGATAGATTAACATATAAAAAAATCTATGTTGATAGTGCTTACAGATTGCAAGAAAGTAATTCTACCAGCGATTTTATTATAGAACTTGACCAAAACTTTGAAATTCCACCAAGAACAAAAATGTTCGTGACAGAGTGTTCATTCAGCACTCCGTTTTATACAACAGAGAAAGGGTTTTACGAACGCTTCTATATTATGTTGTATAATAGTTCCAATGTCTTATTGAGAAGCACTGCCGTTGATGTATCCGGTGAAATTTATTATGCCAATCAATTATCATTTAAAATACAATCAGAATTAAACACGGCATTTAATGATATTGTGCCTGACTTATTCTTAACAGTATATGGACAAAGCGAACGCAAAATGGAACTTAAATTAAATGACCCTCTAAATTACAAAATCAAAATACCTACAGATGAAGAACTAGAAACCTATGTAAATGGTGAATGGAACAGAGGACAGTTTGAATATGACAACTTAAGACCAAAAGCTATCAATTATTTATTAAGTAATTATATTGCCTATGAACCTGCGTCATCTTGGCTAAGTGGATATTTTAATTTAGTTCCTTTCCAGAATGTATATATTAACTCACCTCAACTAAGCGACTACAAATATTCAGCACCTAATAATTTTAGTAGTTCAGTAATAAAAAAAGTTCAAATTAACCAACAACTAGGCGGAGTCATTAGCGACTACACCTCGCCTATATATGCAGATTTTATTGATGTAGGCGGTAAAAATATTAAGAGACTACATTTTAAAATTACAACTTCAAGAAACGAAGTTATTGATTTTCACGGCGTACCCATTCAATTTTCGTTGCTTTTTCAATTAGACAATTGAATAAACAACCTAAATATTAATATTTATATCAAATTATTAATATTAATATTTCTCAATTTGTCCATATAGACAAAATATATAAAACATATAGACAAAATATATAATATATTATATATGTCAGAAGTTGAACCTGAAATTACTAATACAATTGAAGCAGACGAGCCAGTAAATGAATTACCACCAATTGAAGAAGAAGCACCAAAGGCAGAACCAACAATAGAAGCACCAACAGAAGCGAAACCAGTAGAACCTCTTATAAACAACTCAAAAACTCAAGCGCGCAATGAAAAGAAAATAACCTGTCCAAAATGTGCCAAAACTTTAACATTAAAATCATATAGATACAGCCACGAACGCAATTGCCAAGGACCATTAGAATCTAAACCAATTAAATCAATCAAACCAAAAGCAGTTCCAATAGCAAAACCCCAAAAGGTAGAATATCGCGAAGAAGAAGAGCAATACGTTCCACCACAACAACCAGTAACAAATAATATAATAGCGAACACACCACCCCCAAGAAGATCGCAACAACAACCGCCTCCAAACCCGCTACAATATAGCACAGCATTACCAATTATTGCAAAATGAATATTTGAGACAGAAGCAAGAAAAATACAATGCATTAAATAAAGGTATATTTGGCTCAAGAGGAAAAAAAAGATAGAATATAATTATTTTATAACCTACTATATAATAATTATGTTTTCAACATTATCATTGGATGGCTCAAGCAGAATTATAGCAAGCGAATTAGTATTAATAAATTCAACAGAACCATCAACCTTAAGCACTGTTTATGCTACAAAGCAAGAATTAGCAGATACAACAGGCGCATTGGGTGGCGGTTATACTACTGAAGAAGTTGATGCACTGATATTAGCACAAAAAAATAAGATAGATGCCAATATTTTAGATATTACTGAATTAAACGCAACATCAACAACAATGTTTGACGAACAAGTAAATCAAAACACAACAATTACAAGCAACCTTAATAATATAACAGCACACGGATTAACCATAACTTCAATACTACCGACTATATCAGCAAATACAATTAAACTTGACACAAATGCTAATAATATTAGTTCTAATACTTTTTTAATCAGTAATTTAAATGCTACAATAACATCAAACTTCAATACTATTAGTTCTAATACATTCTTAGTAGGAAATTCCAATAATACAATCACTTCAAACTTCAATAATATGAGTTCAAATTCTTCACTAATAACAGGACACGGAAACACAATATCAACAATTTTAGCAGATGTATCAACATTATATGCAAACGATACTAATTTATTCAATCCTAACACAGCCTACAGCAATACATTTTCTTCAATCATATCAGACAACACTACACAAGATGTATTAATAACAGAAAATTCAAATACGATTAATAGTTTAATATCAGCAGATTTACAAAAGTTAGATAAAACAATCACAACTGCACAAACAGTAAACTCTCCATTAATACTTAGTTTAACAGATAATACTAATCCAATTTTTAGAATTCAAGATGCTGTAAGTAACCAACGCTTAGAATTTAAAAGAGGTTGTCAGTTGGACTCGTATCAAGGTTTAACAGGTGCTACGCCTTATAGATTATGGCTAGGATGGAATACGGGAGATGTTATTATTGGAAGACCTAATAATGCTTCAAGAATTACGATTAATGGTAATGTTCATACTTCATACAATTTTGCTCAAGCACACGGAACTTCATATTTCGAAGGTGCTGTTTATATGAAAGGTAATTTATTTACAAATAATGATTTTTCAACAGATATTAAAACTAAAATTGATAATTTAGACAATGCATTAACTCCATATTTAGAAACACACACCCCATCGGCAACTCAAGGTTTTTATGTTCATCATCCTAATTTTGTAGCGTGTAGTATCGGAGATATAACCAATGCTTCTAACCAATATTTTATGTGCGACGGTGCTGTATCAAAAACCATATTCAATAAGCCAGTTGATGTATTAGGTGATGTATATACAAACGGCGATTTAACAATGGTTTCTGGTAAGAAAGTTGAAGTCAATCAGGTTCAGTCAGTATCAGGAAATACTTTATTATTACAAAATTCACCGAGTGGCAATGTTCAATTTGGCAACACATCAAAACTAATAATTGATAATGCTGAAATGTATGTCGATACAAATGATTTAATAATCAGGAATAGCAACACGTCAAACTCTATTAATTTGGTTGTTGGATTATCTGCAACATATGCTGATAATAAAATTATTTTGAATAGTGGAAGTAATAGCGAATTACGAGGCGACTGGACTATTGACGGTGATATGACTTTTGGAATTGCTCATAAAATCAATTTGAGACATTTAAATAGTGATGCTGTTTTAAGATTAGAAGCATCAACAACTATTGATAGTTATATTGATGGCACTAAATATTTACAATTGGACGATACACAATTTTCATCATTCAATGGATTTAATTTAAGTAGTGATAAGAGACTGAAAGATAATATTGAAGATGTAGAAGATGACACTATAAATATGGTAAAAAACATTAAGATTAAAACATTTGTTAAAAATCAAAAAACTAAAAAGACTGAATTAGGATGGATTGCTCAAGATGTTCAACAATACACAAATCCTAAATATAATATTGTAAATGATTCAGGAGAATACTTAACGATGTGTTATGACAGAATGGCTTGTATTAGTTGGGATGCTTTATCAAAACTAATCCATCGCGTAGAATATTTGGAAACTAAATTATTGAAAAAGAAAAAATCTAAATAATTAATAATATTAAACAACATAATATTATTAAGTATTTCATTTTGTGAGCTTGTCAAGTAGTTCTTGAGGGTTTTTAATTTCATCAATATCTATATTTTGTTTTTCTATGTATTCCTTTATGGCTTTCTGACGATATGCCTTTTTGCTTTGTTCAATTTTATTTTCCATCCATCCTTCTTTTTGTAGGTTCTTAAGATAATACAAGCGGTTGTATATAGCCATCTGTTTTTGTATCTCTTCCATTGTGTAGTCATCCGGGTTCAAGTCCTTAGTAACATCATGATATTTTGATAATCTGGGCATTCTGTTAATATATTATTAACACAGTATTTCTTTAAATAAGTTTTACATAAAATATAATTATATACTATAAATTATTATTAAATAACATTTCAAGAAAAAACTTATTTAAAGAAATATTGACACTATAAAATATATAATATAAATATTATTATGACATCAAAAGCTGTAAAAAGAAATATTAACTCTTTAGAAAGCAAACTCGAAAGGAACAAGGGGAATTTATCAACACAACAAAAAGCAAAGGTTAGAGACATTATAGGATTATACACCGACAGGAAAATATCACAATACACAACAGCGGAGAAGATAGTTAATGATTTCATAAAGGCAAAATCAGAGGATGAAAAGAGCAAGGCAAATCAAAAATATGACCAGGTTATGAACACATACGAAGAGAGAGAACCACTAAACGAAAGAATGAAAAAGAACAAACAGGAGAACATAACAAGAGGGCACAAAACAAAACCCAGAGATTACACAATCGGATTTCGTTTTTTTACTATGAGTGGATATGGAACCCATAAGGTAAAAGCATCGTTTAAAGACATTCAAGGCGGGACATATTATCCCATGCATTTTGATGATAAGCGTGCGGGAGTGAAGACTGGAAGATGGATAGAGGAGTTAGTCAAGAAGAGAATATTTAGACTGTATGACAAAAACCTTTTTAAGAAGGTTATTAAAACACTGGCGCAAGATGACGACATCGCTAGGCATTACAAGACAATGAAGCACTATATAGATGCAGTAGTCATTTATGATGCCGACACGGTAGAAGGAGATATTAAAGATTATGACCCTAAAAAGAAGAACTTAAAAAACGCAAATAATATTGGTATTTTTCATAGATATATGGAAACAGAACTCGACCCAGAATATTGCACTTTTGAGGAAGCCATTAAGGTAAAGCATTATGTTGAAAACGAATGTTGGATTAACACATTGAATGATTTTTACGGACAAGACAAGAACATGAAGAAGATGACCAGAGAAAGTATTTTGAAACTCATAGACAAAACAGACGAGGAATTCAAAAACCATGGTGCTTCAATAGAAGACATGAACAAGGTATTTAAAGAGTATGCCATCACCGCCAGAATTTTCGATATTGTAGGTAATTTGAGTTTTACATTTGACCCACCAAAAAGAAACCACCATATCAAAACATTCTACGCATTAATAAAGAATGACCATATATATACATTAAATAAGGACTTGAAACAATTGAAATCAAATTTAGGAATAAAGAAAGAGTATAATATCAATGTTAATGCTTCTACCGACTTTTATTTAAATCATAGAGAGGAACCCATTAAATGCATCATGATTGAAGAGCTGGATGACATATTAAAACACACCGAACAGGACGAATACACAATGATATATACACACAATGATTTGGCGAAAATGTATTATCAAGCAAAGCAGGCGGGATATGACCCGAAAATTAAATTTAGTGCGTGTATCATTTCGGAGCTGATGTTTCAATTCAAGATTAAGAAAAGAATAATTACATACAGGATAAAAACACAAAATTTGATTGACGCCTTCAATGCAAGTATAACAGTAGAAACTGAAGACACCTATAATAGGATGTCAAGGGCGATGTTTGAATTCAATAAATCATTATTTAATCCACTGCATAAATCTTATTATAATGACATTGATGTAGAAATTTTAAACAGATGCAGGACAGTAGCACCCGCTGGTAAATTTCATTACTTTTATCATAGTAATGAATTACATATAGAGATTGACCAGAACAAGGCATATACACATAATTTAACTAAAATCGTAAAAATTCCAGTGTTTAAACAATTTGACATTTGGATGCCTTATGAGTATGGTAAACATGATTTTAATAACATGGGAGAATTATGTTTATTCTTAGTTAAGTTTACTGGAAAACAAACATCATTATTTTTTAATAAACAATATAATTTAATATATGGCATGTTTTTAGAAGAGTTTATTGACGAAGTCGAAATTCTATATTTTAAAAAGCCTTCTTCGATTTATGAAGTAGATTATAAAAGTATAGTTGAGAACCTATGGAAGACTAACATATCAAATAATTTAGGTGAAGACATCAAGGTTAAAAAGTTGATTTCGAATGTAAATATCGGATTGTTAGAAAAGGGAACTAACAAGTCTCAGAAGAGTTTAGTATTTGATACATTAAGTGAAGCATTGTATCATCAAAATCTGTATGGGGGAAGAATTAATAAGATTAGTGGATTTTATGATGATAAGGTTTTGACAGAGATGACAGATGAATATATTAAAGAATTAGAACAGGAAAGAGGCGAGGGATGGGTTTTAGAATTTAAGGCTCATGATAATGATGATGATAGGTACCGGAATTCTGATGACGGTACATATAAATTTTGGAAAAATAATATGTATTATCACAATCATTGTCGTGAATGTTATAAAATTATAGATGGTAAAAAATACGATATCAAAAACGTTGAGAAAGAATCAGAAGTCAAATATTACACATTGACAACGACACATAAACAAGACTTAACCAATGGCTTTAGGTATATTAAAGAGCTACTCATGCAACGACATAATTTTAAAATGCATAAAGATTATAAAACATTGAAAAACAACAATATCAATGTGCATAGTGTTAAAACCGATGCCTTCATTATTGATAGGAAAAATATTGACAAGGCCAAAACATTGATTAAGTTTTCAACCAAAAGGGGAGGATGGAGAGCTGAAGATAATAAACAAGTATCACCACCGAGTGATATATACAAAATTAAGGTTAATGAGTTATCAGAAATTCCGACTTACAATAATGTAAAAATTCGTGTTAAAGACGAATACGACACCAAAAGCATTTGTGAGCAAATTGTGTCGTGTCATCCGGTTTTACTAAAAGCAAAACTGGCTGGAAGTGGCAAGAGTTATATAGGCGAATATATGAAAAATCTAGGTTATAATGTGTTATTCGTATGTTCTAATAACAAGCAGAAGCAAGAAACCGAAGCCGACGCCGTAACATTAAACAAGTTTTTCAGTATTCCAATAGAAGCTGGAGAAAGACTACCGACATTTGACCATTCTGATTATAATTGTATTGTGTTTGATGAGCTAGGTATGGCGGGCAATTATATTTTGAACAGAGTTAGGGAGTTTAAGGATACGTACCCAGAGAAGATAATTATAGGAACTGCTGACGGGAAGCAGTTGAAACCTATAGCTGATTTAACTAACACCCAGGACCACGAGACATATTTAAACAACTGTCTTAATCAAATATTTAAATATAAGATTTATCTTAAGATATCTAAGAGACTTAAGACAGAAGAAGATAAAATTAAATTGAATGATATATATAATGACATTTGGAAAAATAAACTGCCCATTAAGGAAATAGTAAATAAACATTTTGAAACTACAAGCGACATCATGGAAGGAGAGCATAACATAGCCTATACTAATGCTAGGTGCAAATGGGTAAGCAAGACCGTAAGAAATAATTTAGGAAAGACAGATAAATATGAAATTGGAGAGCATGTGATATGCAGAGTTTATAAAAAGGAAATGGGGCAGGTGTTTAATGTAAATATTACTTATGAAATTATTAGTATTGATGATTGGAAAGTAGAAATCCAAGATATCAAAAGTAAAACTATATTCATGACAAACACCACGACTTTAGACAAGCACTTTATACATGCTTATTGTGCTACATGTCATTCGTCTCAAGGGGCTTCTCTAGATAAAAGCATTACTATACACGAATGGGATAAATCGCATTTGGTCAGCCGTGAGTGGATTTGGACAGCCCTCACGAGATGCAGAGATATCAATAAAGTCAAGTTTTTCAAAGCAGACGTAGATGATACTGATTTAAATGAAGCACAGGTAACCAGATATTTAGAACATAAGATTAAACAATATAAATTACAAGACATAAAAGCAGAGAGAGAGATAGACAACAAACAATATATTGATGTCAAATGGTTATTTGACAGGCTTAATACCAGATGTAATAAATGCAGTTCAGATTTTGACATAGAAATAAATAATGGAGTAATAAATAGCAATATGACAGCCCAAAGAATAAACAACGATTATGCCCATCATAAGGAAAACTGTATATCTTACTGTTTAAACTGTAATCGCCGGGAAAAATAATATCTATCTTATTTTATATGGCATCTAAGCAAGATATTATTAATAATGTTTATTATGATAAGGGAGGCTTCGGGTCAAAGAACCGCACTTTACAAGAAGCAAGACAAAAGGATAAAACAATAACTATAAACGATATTAATGAGTTTTTTAGGAAGAATGTAGAACAGAAAGCCAAGCCAAGAGGACAGAATTCATTTGTAGCTCCTAACGCATATTATGAGTTTCAAATTGATTTATTTTTCATTAATGATATCCCTAAACAAAAAATGAAAGTTGGCATGATGTGTATTGACATATTTTCTAAGTATATGGTTGTTGTCCCGCTTATGTCAAAACAGCCAGCGGACATTTTAGCAGGACTGATGGAATGTATTAAAAAAATGGGTGGAAAGCCCAAACTAATTTATATTGACGATGAAGGAGCTTATAATAATCAAAGTGTTATAGATTTTTTGAAAGATGAAAAAATAGAATTACATAGAACCAGAGGTCACCCAGCATTCGCGGAGAGGGCGATAAGGACGTTTAAAGATAGCTTGTATAAGAGGGTTGAAAACGATGAGAAAAAAGGAAAGGCTATTCAATGGACAGACTACATACACGAGATTATATTAACTTATAACAATGGAATAAAGCACACTTCGCACGGCTTAACACCGTCAGAAGCAAGAAAGCCTAAACATCAATTAGAAGTGAGTTTAAATTTAGGTATGAAAGCCAAAAGAAATAGAGTTTATCCAGATTTAAATGTAGGAAATGAAGTTAAGATATTCAGGAAAAGGAGACCGAATGAAAAGGAAAGAGTAGGAGTATGGACTAAACAAACATACAAAATAGCAAAGATTGAAAAGAAGTTAGGACAGGAATATTATTATATTGAAAATTATGACAGGGCATTTTTGAGACATGAGTTATTAAAGGTATAAATTTATTTCTTGGAAAAAAGTATTTAAAGAAATAAAAACTATATATATTATAATAGAAATGGTTGAATTTACAGAGAAAGAGCAAGAAGAGATTATTAATAAATTCTTGGATGACTTAAACAAAAATGAAACAGAAAAGATTCTCAAACACGAACTATCCAAACATAATTACAATTCATCACTATTACTTTATTTGAAGTTGCCATTCAATGCCATTAGGTTAATCAAAGAATATGGAGAACGTAAATGCAAATGCGATAACTGCATTCATTTGAACCAGACAATTGACCACGCGAATAGATATTTTAGTGATGTCTCTACAGTATACTATTTTAATGAGTTATATAAATTCCCAAAGGAAGAAGAATTAAAGCTACAGTTTAATTTGGCACCAAGCAGGTTTAAGAAATACAGATCTGGATTTAACAGTCGTTTACATGACCCTACGCGTTTAAAACATTTTGTACCATCAAGTAAACTGAAAGAATTTAATGACATACTAAAATACATTCATGAACATAATTTTACCAAATATGAACATATCAAATTAAATTATTATCCTGAAATTTACCTATAACCATACTATAATAATAACATGTAAAATATTATATGTTATAATTATATTTCAATATTTAATTTTATTTCTTGTAAAAAAAAACATTTAAATAAATAAACACTATATATATTATAATAGCAATGGTGGAAACCGAAATCAATAATTATATCAATAAGAAATGCTACGACTGTTGCCACTTCAAAAAGGAAAATATGGAATTATATAAGTTGAATTTACCTAATGGAATAGTTAATAATATTATTGATTATTCTTTGGACGAAGAAAATATATGTAGAACTTGTAGAAGATGGAGACGATATCAAAATATAATAGAAAATTGTTTGGCGTTTAAAAATATAGATGAAAGAAATGTTGAAGATGAAATATTGATATTTTTAACTGTGTATGAAAGACCACCCTACGATTATGTTAAACAGTTTCTTAAAATCAGTAAGAAAAAGTGTGAAATGATTAATGACATATTATGGATGTTGATTTATTATAGTAAACCCGGCGTTGATGTAAAAAAAGTCATAAAATCATATATTGAAAGTGAAAAATTTAATGTTAAAAATACAGTGAGAGATATTAATATTATTTTTAAAATGATGTATGAAAGAGGTAAGATGTATCAATTAAATTATTATCCTGAACTTAAATTATAATCATAATATAATAATAACATGTAAAATATTATATGTTATAATTATATTTCAATATGTAATTTTATTTCTTGTAAAAAAGTATTTAAAGAAATAAACACTATATATATTACAGTGGAAATGTTATTTAATTATTCAAAGTGCGAATGTTGTACAACTAAAAGGAATGATGTTAATATAACATTGTATAAGTTATTACCCGCCAATCTATGTAATAAAATAAGTGAATATGATGTATATTGTAGTCAATGCTGTATAACAAGAGACCTTGAAAAGTTTTTTGTTGAAGAACATAAGGATAAGGGATATACAAAGTTTCAATTACAATTGACATTCTTTATGATATATCAAAAACGATGTCCTGTATGTTTTTTACCATACAATTGCAAGAAAGTCATTTGAAAAAGAAATTGATGAGTTCTTCAATAATAAAGATTTGATTAAAAGGTTTGGAGGGACAAGCGCAATTAAACCATATAAAGCATTTGTTAAAAAATTTCGAGGCATGTTTGATGCGATTGATTGGCATTTATTAAGTAAAGATAAAATAAACGAGGTCTTGAATGAATTTAGAATAACTAAATATCATGTATGGTCTTACTACAACACTAAATATCAAGTATGGCTACTAGTTAATTTGTTTTTCTGGGAATATATTTATTCAATAATAGGAAAAGACAATATCAAATATATAGACATTGGCGATATTGATAAATATGTAGATTACATATTTGAAGACATTTTTCCTGACTATAAATGTAACCCATAATTATTAATCATACTATAATAATAACATTTATACCCTTATATGTTATAATTATAATGTAAGTATAGCGTTTTATATATTGAAGATAAAATCCTACAAGGGACACCACGCCCCAAAAAAATATATGATGAAACTGATGAAACGAAGGAGGGAGTGATGTTGTTGCTGTTCTATTTTTTGTCCGGGAAATGGACAAATCGTTTTTAGACAGTTCGATTTTTTTTTGATGACAAATATTTTTTGCAATATATTTTGCAAAATTTCTTTTTTTGAAATGGATGAGGCGAGGAGATTGAGGAAATGACATTTTGGAGGGTAGTTGGTGAAATGAATGAGGCGAGGAGGAAGGAGGAAAGGATGGCGAAAATTTTGGAAAAATGATGATAAAAAAAACGGATGAGATGGACAGAAAGGAATGTAGAAAAATGATGAAAACAAATAAGGGTAGAAGATGGAAGATGAAAAAAAATGTAGGGTGGGGGGTATGTATGAAAGCAATTTATTGCTGGGCAAGGCCCTCGACTACTTTCTTTTGGGGAAGGGGGTGTCCCTTCAAAAAGACAAACCCAAATGCATCAACTACAAAGTACCCTTCTGGCAAAAACATTTCGGCTCCGAGCTCAAAGAGGCCTTAACAGCCATGATCATGATGCAGCCGCAATCATAAATTCACAGTTTCCCTGCTGGAGAAGGGAAAACTAGGGTGCTGTCCCGATGGTCTTTGCGGTCGAAGTTGTGAGTGCCCAATGTCCCTCCAATGGACCATAGACTACTGGAATGTTTGAGCGAACCTCTTACAGGGAGAGTCAGGTTTGGGCCCTGCGTATCTCTTGGACAAAAAACTGTCTCAGGTCCACTGACCACCAGGCACACACAATTGGTTGAGGCACTTGTAAAAAAACCCTTGTGTCTGAGTGCCATGTCTCCAATTCAAGTGCAAGTTCCAATTCTGCTTGCCTCTCGTTGCTGCCTGGATCGAGCTACGCCACTAGTGACTCACATAAGACGACAAGACACTTTAGGCATCCCCAATCCAGCCGCGCCATCCGTGTGTTTTTTCCCGGGCTTTGTGCAAGGATCGCTGTACATCGCCAAATCCAGAGGGTCCTGATGCTTTGGACCAGGATTTCCAGCCCCTCCATCTGGCATATGTGTTGCACAAACAAAATCGAGTCCCTGTCCCTTCTCAAGAGCCTCTGATTTGCCTTTAAGAATGCCAAACTTACAATCCAGCACCAAAAAAAACAGACATATAGTACTAGACCATTTCGATGATACCAACATAGACATTCAATGGATGACTCACTGACATATGCAATTCTCTGTTCAAACGACCAAATTCTACGCGAGAAGGGCAGTCCCAGGCCTAGAAACCAAATGAGAAGCCTCAGCGCAAGCGCAGCACCAAGTGAAGGGTGGATTCCTTCTGAATGTTGTAGTCCGAGAGCGTGCGGCCGTCCTCAAGCTGCTTGCCGGCAAAGATCAACCGCTGCTGGTCCGGGGGGATGCCCTCCTTGTCCTATTCGGGGATCGTGGATGGAGCTAGCGGGCGTACTAAGCTCTTTCAACCTTGAAGTCCGCAAATGGTCCACGAGCCTTTTGGTTCCTGTCTCACTAAGAAGTCCTATTGACTCAAGACTGAAAACCTATGCCCTATTGATTCAAGGCTAAACACGCGGTCCAATTGATTCGGAACTCACCCAAGTCACATTGTGTCCGGACAACGCAATTATGTGGCGGGGGCACGAAGGTGAAAGGTCTTACTCAAACTGCAAGTGTTCCCAAGCGTGCACCTTGCTCTTTGCATCCCACAGTTTTCGAAAGCGTCGAACCACTCAACTTACTCCCGCGGCTCCCTCATGTCCGTGTTTTCAAGGTACGACAAAGTTGTAACAGTGTCACGCTCAGGCTTCGAGGTGTGGTTTTCGTGTTTTGCCGAAAAGTGTTCTTCTTTCTGTAGAAGCCTCCACATGTAGTGTGGCTCACACACGTGCCAATGGTTCCTCGAGAAGCACATGCATTGCGCAATCGCTTGCCTGCGGTTACCCGCTTGCACAGTGAGCTGCGCCGACATTCAAACTCAAAGGGTCCTGGATCTTGGCCTTCACGTTGTCGATGGTGTCGCTGGCCTCCACATCAAGGGTGATGGTCTTGCCAGTCAGCGTCTTCACAAAGATCTGCATGCCACCTCGCAAGCGCAGCACCAAGTGAAGGGTGGATTCCTTCTGAATGTTGTAGTCTGAGAGCGTGCGGCCGTCCTCAAGCTGCTTGCCGGCAAAGATCAACCGCTGCTGGTCCGGGGGGATGCCCTCCTTGTCCTATTCGGGGACTAAGAAGTCCTATTGACTCAAGACTGAAAACCTATGCCCTATTGATTCAAGGATAAACACGCGGTCCAATTGATTCGGAACTCACCCAAGTCTCATTGTGTCCGGACAACAAAATTATGTGGCGGGGGCACGAAGGTGAAAGGTCTTACTCAAACTGCAAGTGTTCCCAAGCGTGCACCTTGCTCTTTGCATCCCACAGTTTTTCGAAAGCGTCCAACCACTCAACTTATTCCCGCGGCTCCCTCATGTCCGTGTTTTCAAGGTACGACAAAGTTGTAACAGTGTCACGCTCAGGCTTCGAGGTGTGGTTTTCGTGTTTTGCCGAAAAGTGTTCTTCTTTCTGTAGAAGCCTCCACATGTAGTGTGGCTCACACGCGTGCCAATGGTTCCTCGAGAAGCACATGCATTGCGCAATCGCTTGCCTGCGGTTACCCGCTTGAACAGTGAGCTGCGCCGACACTCAAACTCAAAGGGTCCTGGATCTTGGCCTTCACGTTGTCGATGGTGTCGCTGGCCTCCACATCAAGGGTGATGGTCTTGCCAGTCAGCGTCTTCACAAAGATCTGCATGCCACCTCGCAAGCGCAGCACCAAGTGAAGGGTGGATTCCTTCTGAATGTTGTAGTCTGAGAGCGTGCGGCCGTCCTCAAGCTGCTTGCCGGCAAAGATCAACCGCTGCTGGTCCGGGGGGATGCCCTCCTTGTCCTATTCGGGGATCGCAGGTGGAGCGGGCGGGCGTACTAAGCTCTTTCAACCTTGAAGTCCGCACAAATGGTCCACGAGCCTATTGGTTCAGGCTGGCATGAAAAACCTTATTGACTCAAGACTGAACACCTATGCCCTCGTGATTCAAGTCTGAACACGCGGTCCAATGGATTCAGGACTCACACAGGTCCTATTTTAGCTTCCCTCTAACTGGTGGTTTGGATTGGTAGTTTGGTGGTTAAGAAAGGGTTTCCCATCTACCCTCTACAACAAGCAGGGGTGCAAGTCCCCAAACCGCCGCTCCTGAAAGGTCTGACTCAAACTGCAAGTGGTACCTTTCTCTTTGCAACGCACGGTTTTCAAAAGCGCCAAGGCTCCCTCATGCGCTTGTTGAAGGTACAACTTATAACAAAACAGTGTCACGCTCACGCTTCAAGGCGTAGACTGCGTGTTTCGACGAACATTGTTCTTGTTTCTTGTAAAAGCCTCCACATGTGGCTTGCCAACAAAGGTCATCGTGGGTTGCTTTCCTCATGTCGACATGCATTGCGCAATGGGTTGCATGCCGTCACCCACTTGCACAGTGAGCTGCGCCGACATTCAAACTCGAAGGGTCCTGGATCTTGGCCTTCACGTTGTCGATGGTGTCGCTGGCCTCCACATCAAGGGTGATGGTCTTGCCAGTCAGCGTCTTCACAAAGATCTGCATGCCACCTCGCAAGCGCAGCACCAAGTGAAGGGTGGATTCCTTCTGAATGTTGTAGTCTGAGAGCGTGCGGCCGTCCTCAAGCTGCTTGCCGGCAAAGATCAACCGCTGCTGGTCCGGGGGGATGCCCTCCTTGTCCTATTCGGGGATCGCAGGTGGAGCGGGCGGGCGTACTAAGCTCTTTCAACCTTGAAGTCCGCACAAATGGTCCACGAGCCTATTGGTTCAGGCTGGCATGAAAAATCTTATTGACTCAAGACTGAACACCTATGCCCTCGTGATTCAAGGCTGAACACGATGTTAGATGGATTCAGGATTCACAGAGGTCCTATTTTTGCTTCCCTCTAACTGGTGGTTTGGATTGGTAGTTTGGTGGATGAGAAAGGGTTTCCCATCTACCCTCTACAACAAACAGGGGTGCAAGTCCCCAAACCGCCGCTCCTGAAAGGTCTGACTCAAACTGCAAGTGGTACCTTTCTCTTTGCAACGCACGGTTTTCAAAAGCGCCAAGGCTCCCTCATGTGCTTGTTGAAGGTACAACTTATAACAAAACAGTGTCACGCTCACGCTTCAAGGCGTAGACTGCGTGTTTCGATTAACATTGTTCTTGTTTTTGTAAAAGCCTCCACATGTGGCTGGCCACCAAAGGTCATCGTGGGTTGCTTTCCTCATGTCGTGTCGCGCAGGGTGTGGCTCACACGCGGAGCACATGCATTGCGCAATGGGTTGCATGCAGTCACCCACTTGCACAGTGAGCTGCGCCGACATTCAAACTCAAAGGGTCCTGGATCTTGGCCTTCACGTTGTCGATGGTGTCGCTGGCCTCCACATCAAGGGTGATGGTCTTGCCAGTCAGCGTCTTCACAAAGATCTGCATGCCACCTCGCAAGCGCAGCACCAAGTGAAGGGTGGATTCCTTCTGAATGTTGTAGTCTGAGAGCGTGCGGCCGTCCTCAAGCTGCTTGCCGGCAAAGATCAACCGCTGCTGGTCCGGGGGGATGCCCTCCTTGTCCTATTCGGGGATCGCAGGTGGAGCGGGCGGGTGCACTAAGTTCTTTCAACCTTGAAGTCCGCACAAATGGTCCACGAGCCTATTGGTTCAGGCTGGCATGAAAAATCCTTTTGACTCAAGACTGAACACCTATGCCCTCGTGATTCAAGGCTGAACACACGGTCCAATGAATTCAGGACTCACACAGGTCTATTTTAGCTTCCCTCTAACTGGTGGTTTGGATTGGTAGTTTGGTGGATAAGAAAGGGTGTCCCATCTACCCTCTACAACAAGCAGGGGTGCAAGTCCCCAAACCGCCGCTCCTGAAAGGTCTGACTCAAACTGCAAGTGGTACCTTTCTCTTTGCAACGCACGGTTTTCAAAAGCGCCAAGGCTCCCTCATGCGCTTGTTGAAGGTACAACAACTTATAACAAAACAGTGTCACGCTCACGCTTCAAGGGATAGACTGCGTGTTTCGACAAACACTGTTCTTGTTTTTGTGAAAGCGAGAGTTGAAATTTTGCTTGTGTGTGTGTGTCTGCCTCGGGCTGACAACTGCGAGCGATCATGCGACTGGGTTACGACTCCAGATTCAGAGTTCCGTACGCCTGCCTCGGGTTCCCTTGGCTGACTATAGGGCTGTCAAGTTGGGTGCAAAGTTCTACAGTTTCTGCTTCAGACCTGAAAGATATGCTCGCGAATGCATGATCAATCAAACAAGCGGAAACATAGCAACCGTGCTAGTCACACGCGTGCCAAAGGTTCCTTGAGGAGCACATGCATTGCAACCGTGTGCATGCGGTCACCCACTTGCACAGTGAGCTGCGCCGACATTCAAACTCAAAGGGTCCTGGATCTTGGCCTTCACGTTGTCGATGGTGTCGCTGGCCTCCACATCAAGGGTGATGGTCTTGCCAGTCAGCGTCTTCACAAAGATCTGCATGCCACCTCGCAAGCGCAGCACCAAGTGAAGGGTGGATTCCTTCTGAATGTTGTAGTCTGAGAGCGTGCGGCCGTCCTCAAGCTGCTTGCCGGCAAAGATCAACCGCTGCTGGTCCGGGGGGATGCCCTCCTTGTCCTATTCGGGGATCGCAGGTGGAGCGAGCGGGCGTACTAAGCTCTTTCAACCTTGAAGTCCGCACAAATGGTCCACGAGCCTATTGGTTCAGGCTGGCGTGAAAAATCCTTTTGACTCAAGACTGAACACCTATGCCCTCGTGATTCAAGGCTGAACACACGGTCCAATGAATTCAGGACTCACACAGGTCTATTTTAGCTTCCCTCTAACTGGTGGTTTGGATTGGTGGTTTGGTGGTCAAGAAAGGGTTTCCCATCTACCCTCTACAACAAGCAGGGGTGGAAGTCCCCAAACCACTACTCCAAACCACCAATCCAAACCACAAAACTTGAATTACCTGACTATTGTGTCCACAGAAAATTCATGTGGCGGGGTCACGAAGGTGGACAGATCTAACCGCAGTGGACCCAAGCGTGCACCTTTCTCTTTGCAACGCACGGTTTTCAAAAGCGCCAAGGCTCCCTCATGCGCTTGTTGAAGGTACAACAACTTATAACAAAACAGTGTCACGCTCACGCTTCAAGGCGTAGACTGCGTGTTTCGACGAACATTGTTCTTGTTTTTTGTAAAAGCCTCCACATGTGGCTTGCCACCAAAGGTCATCGTGGGTTGCTTCCTCATGTCGTGTCGCGCAGAGTGTGGCTCACACGCGGAGCACATGCATTGCGCAATGGGTTGCATGCGGTCACCCACTTGCACAGTGAGCTGCGCCGACACTCAAACTCAAAGGCTCCTGGATCTTGGCCTTCACGTTGTCGATGGTGTCGCTGGCCTCCACATCAAGGGTGATGGTCTTGCCAGTCAGCGTCTTCACAAAGATCTGCATACCACCTCGCAAGCGCAGCACCAAGTGAAGGGTGGATTCCTTCTGAATGTTGTAGTCTGAGAGCGTGCGGCCGTCCTCAAGCTGCTTGCCGGCAAAGATCAACCGCTGCTGGTCCGGGGGGATGCCCTCCTTGTCCTATTCGGGGATCGCAGGTGGAGCGGGCGGGCGTACTAAGCTCTTTCAACCTTGAAGTCCGCACAAATGGTCCACGAGCCTATTGGTTCAGGCTGGCATGAAAAATCTTATTGACTCAAGACTGAACACCTATGCCCTCGTGATTCAAGGCTGAACACGCGGTCCAATGAATTCAGGACTCACAGAGGTCCTATTTTAGCTTCCCTCTAACTGGTGGTTTGGATTGGTAGTTTGGTGGTTAAGAAAGAATTTCCCATCTACCCTCTACAACAAGCAGGGGTGCAAGTCCCCAAACCGCCGCTCCTGAAAGGTCTGACTCAAACTGCAAGTGGTACCTTTCTCTTTGCAACGCACGGTTTTCAAAAGCGCCAAGGCTCCCTCATGCGCTTGTTGAAGGTACAACAACTTGTAACAAAACAGTGTCACGCTCACGCTTCAAGGCGTAGACTGCGTGTTTCGACGAACATTGTTCTTGTTTTTTGTAAAAGCCTCCACATGTGGCTTGCCACCAAAGGTCATCGTGGGTTGCTTTCCTCATGTCGTGTCGCGCAGGGTGTGGCTCACACGCGGAGCACATGCATTGCGCAATGGGTTGCATGCGGTCACCCACTTGCACAGTGAGCTGCGCCGAGATTCAACCTCAAAGGGTCCTGGATCTTGGCCTTCACGTTGTCGATGGTGTCGCTGGCCTCCACATCAAGGGTGATGGTCTTGCCAGTCAGCGTCTTCACAAAGATCTGCATGCCACCTCGCAAGCGCAGCACCAAGTGAAGGGTGGATTCCTTCTGAATGTTGTAGTCTGAGAGCGTGCGGCCGTCCTCAAGCTGCTTGCCGGCAAAGATCAACCGCTGCTGGTCCGGGGGGATGCCCTCCTTGTCCTATTCGGGGATCGCAGGTGGAGCGGGCGGGCGTACTAAGCTCTTTCAACCTTGAAGTCAGCACATATGGTCCACGAGCTTATTGGTTCAGGCTGGCATGAAAAACCTTATTGACTCAAGACTGAACACCTATGCCCTCGTGATTCAAGTCTGAACACGCGGTCCAATGGATTCAGGACTCACACAGGTCCTATTTTAGCTTCCCTCTAACTGGTGGTTTGGATTGGTGGTTTGGTGGTCAAGAAAGGGTTTCCCATCTACCCTCTACAACAAGCAGGGGTGGAAGTCCCCAAACCACTACTCCAAACCGCCAATCCAAACCACCAAAATAGAATTACATGACTATTGTGTCCACAGAAAATTCATGTGGCGGGGTCACGAAGGTGGACAGATCTAACCGCAGTGGACCCAAGCGTGCACCTTTCTCTTTGCAACGCACGGTTTTCAAAAGCGCCAAGGCTCCCTCATGCGCTTGTTGAAGGTACAACAACTTATAACAAAACAGTGTCACGCTCACGCTTCAAGGCGTAGACTGCGTGGTTCGACGAACATTGTTCTTGTTTTTGGTAAAAGCCTCCACATGTGGCTTGCCACCAAAGGTCATCGTGGGTTGCTTTCCTCATGTCGTGTCGCGCAGGGTGTGGCTCACACGCGGAGCACATGCATTGCGCATTGGGTTGCATGCGGTCACCCACTTGCACAGTGAGCTGCGCCGAGATTCAACCTCAAAGGGTCCTGGATCTTGGCCTTCACGTTGTCGATGGTGTCGCTGGCCTCCACATCAAGGGTGATGGTCTTGCCAGTCAGCGTCTTCACAAAGATCTGCATGCCACCTCGCAAGCGCAGCACCAAGTGAAGGGTGGATTCCTTCTGAATGTTGTAGTCTGAGAGCGTGCGGCCGTCCTCAAGCTGCTTGCCGGCAAAGATCAACCGCTGCTGGTCCGGGGGGATGCCCTCCTTGTCCTATTCGGGGATCGCAGGTGGAGCGGGCGGGCGTACTAAGCTCTTTCAACCTTGAAGTCCGCACAAATGGTCCACGAGCCTATTGGTTCAGGCTGGCATGAAAAACCTTATTGACTCAAGACTGAACACCTATGCCCTCGTGATTCAAGTCTGAACACGCGGTCCAATGGATTCAGGACTCACACAGGTCCTATTTTAGCTTCCCTCTAACTGGTGGTTTGGATTGGTAGTTTGGTGGTTAAGAAAGGGTTTCCCATCTACCCTCTACAACAAGCAGGGGTGCAAGTCCCCAAACCGCCGCTCCTGAAAGGTCTGACTCAAACTGCAAGTGGTACCTTTCTCTTTGCAACGCACGGTTTTCAAAAGCGCCAAGGCTCCCTCATGCGCTTGTTGAAGGTACAACTTATAACAAAACAGTGTCACGCTCACGCTTCAAGGCGTAGACTGCGTGTTTCGACGAACATTGTTCTTGTTTCTTGTAAAAGCCTCCACATGTGGCTTGCCAACAAAGGTCATCGTGGGTTGCTTTCCTCATGTCGACATGCATTGCGCAATGGGTTGCATGCCGTCACCCACTTGCACAGTGAGCTGCGCCGACATTCAAACTCAAAGGGTCCTGGATCTTGGCCTTCACGTTGTCGATGGTGTCGCTGGCCTCCACATCAAGGGTGATGGTCTTGCCAGTCAGCGTCTTCACAAAGATCTGCATGCCACCTCGCAAGCGCAGCACCAAGTGAAGGGTGGATTCCTTCTGAATGTTGTAGTCTGAGAGCGTGCGGCCGTCCTCAAGCTGCTTGCCGGCAAAGATCAACCGCTGCTGGTCCGGGGGGATGCCCTCCTTGTCCTATTCGGGGATCGCAGGTGGAGCGGGCGGGCGTACTAAGCTCTTTCAACCTTGAAGTCCGCACAAATGGTCCACGAGCTATTGGTTCAGGCTGGCATGAAAAATCTTATTGACTCAAGACTGAACACCTATGCCCTCGTGATTCAAGGCTGAACACGATGATAAATGGATTCAGGATTCACAGAGGTCCTATTTTTGCTTCCCTCTAACTGGTGGTTTGGATTGGTAGTTTGGTGGTTAAGAAAGGGTTTCCCATCTACCCTCTACAACAAACAGGGGTGCAAGTCCCCAAACCGCCGCTCCTGAAAGGTCTGACTCAAACTGCAAGTGGTACCTTTCTCTTTGCAACGCACGGTTTTCAAAAGCGCCAAGGCTCCCTCATGTGCTTGTTGAAGGTACAACTTATAACAACACAGTGTCACGCTCACGCTTCAAGGCGTAGACTGTGTGTTTCGATTAACATTGTTCTTGTTTTTGTAAAAGCCTCCACATGTGGCTGGCCACCAAAGGTCATCGTGGGTTGCTTTCCTCATGTCGTGTCACGCAGGGTGTGGCTCACACGCGGAGCACATGCATTGCGCAATGGGTTGCATGCAGTCACCCACTTGCACAGTGAGCTGCGCCGACATTCAAACTCAAAGGGTCCTGGATCTTGGCCTTCACGTTGTCGATGGTGTCGCTGGCCTCCACATCAAGGGTGATGGTCTTGCCAGTCAGCGTCTTCACAAAGATCTGCATGCCACCTCGCAAGCGCAGCACCAAGTGAAGGGTGGATTCCTTCTGAATGTTGTAGTCTGAGAGCGTGCGGCCGTCCTCAAGCTGCTTGCCGGCAAAGATCAACCGCTGCTGGTCCGGGGGGATGCCCTCCTTGTCCTATTCGGGGATCGCAGGTGGAGCGGGCGGGCGTACTAAGCTCTTTCAACCTTGAAGTCCGCACAAATGGTCCACGAGCCTATTGGTTCAGGCTGGCATGAAAAACTTTTTTGACTCAAGACTGAACACCTATGCCCTCGTGATTCAAGGCTGAACACACGGTCCAATGAATTCAGGACTCACACAGGTCTATTTTAGCTTCCCTCCAACTGGTGGTTTGGATTGGTAGTTTGGTGGATAAGAAAGGGTTTCCCATCTACCCTCTACAACAAGCAGGGGTGCAAGTCCCCAAACCGCCGCTCCTGAAAGGTCTGACTCAAACTGCAAGTGGTACCTTTCTCTTTGCAACGCACGGTTTTCAAAAGCGCCAAGGCTCCCTCATGCGCTTGTTGAAGGTACAACAACTTATAACAAAACAGTGTCACGCTCACGCTTCAAGGGATAGACTGCGTGTTTCGACAAACACTGTTCTTGTTTTTGTGAAAGCGAGAGTTGAAATTTTGCTTGTGTGTGTGTCTGCCTCGGGCTGACAACTGCGAGCGATCATGCGACTGGGTTACGACTCCAGATTCAGAGTTCCGTACGCCTGCCTCGGGTTCCCTTGGCTGACTATAGGGCTGTCAAGTTGGGTGCAAAGTTCTACAGTTTCTGCTTCAGACCTGAAAGATATGCTCGCGAATGCATGATCAATCAAACAAGCGGAAACATAGCAACCGTGCTAGCCAAACGCGTGCCAAAGGTTCCTTGAGGAGCACATGCATTGCGCAATGGGTTGCATGCGGTCACCCACTTGCACAGTGAGCTGCGCCGACATTCAAACTCAAAGGCTCCTGGATCTTGGCCTTCACGTTGTCGATGGTGTCGCTGGCCTCCACATCAAGGGTGATGGTCTTGCCAGTCAGCGTCTTCACAAAGATCTGCATGCCACCTCGCAAGCGCAGCACCAAGTGAAGGGTGGATTCCTTCTGAATGTTGTAGTCTGAGAGCGTGCGGCCGTCCTCAAGCTGCTTGCCGGCAAAGATCAACCGCTGCTGGTCCGGGGGGATGCCCTCCTTGTCCTATTCGGGGATCGCAGGTGGAGCGGGCGGGCGTACTAAGCTCTTTCAACCTTGAAGTCCGCAAATGGTCCACGAGCCTATTGGTTGAGGCTGGCATGAAAAACCTTATTGACTCAAGACTGAACACCTATGCCCTCGTGATTCAAGGCTGAACACGATGATAAATGGATTCAGGATTCACAGAGGTCCTATTTTAGCTTCCCTCTAACTGGTGGTTTGGATTGGTAGTTTGGTGGTTAAGAAAGGGTTTCCCATCTACCCTCTACAACAAGCAGGGGCGCAAGTCCCCAAACCGCCGCTCCTGAAAGGTCTGACTCAAACTGCAAGTGCTACCTTTCTCTTTGCAACGCACGGTTTTCAAAAGCGCCAAGGCTCCCTCATGCGCTTGTTGGTGCTTCGACGAACATTGTTCTTGTTTTTTGTAAAAGCCTCCACATGTGGCTTGCCAACAAAGGTCATCGTGGGTTGCTTTCCTCATGTCGTGTCGCGCAGGGTGTGGCTCACACGCGGAGCACATGCATTGCGCAATGGGTTGCATGCGGTCACCCATTTGCACAGTGAGCTGCGCCGACATTCAACCTCAAAGGGTCCTGGATCTTGGCCTTCACGTTGTCGATGGTGTCGCTGGCCTCCACATCAAGGGTGATGGTCTTGCCAGTCAGCGTCTTCACAAAGATCTGCATGCCACCTCGCAAGCGCAGCACCAAGTGAAGGGTGGATTCCTTCTGAATGTTGTAGTCTGAGAGCGTGCGGCCGTCCTCAAGCTGCTTGCCGGCAAAGATCAACCGCTGCTGGTCCGGGGGGATGCCCTCCTTGTCCTATTCGGGGATCGTGGATGGAGCTAGCGGGCGTACTTTTGCCTTTCAACTTTCAAGTCCACACAAATGGTCCACGAGCCTATTGGTTGAGGCTGGCATGAAAAACTTTTTTGACTCAAGACTGAACACCTATGCCCTCGTGATTCAAGGCTGAACACGCGGTCCAATGGATTCAGGACTCACACAGGTCCTATTTTAGCTTCCCTCTAACTGGTGGTTTGGATTGGTAGTTTGGTGGTTAAGAAAGGGTTTCCCATCTACCCTCTACAACAAGCAGGGGTGCAAGTCCCCAAACCGCCGCTCCTGAAGGTCTGACTCAAACTGCAAGTGGTACCTTTCTCTTTGCAACGCACGGTTTTCAAAAGCGCCAAGGCTCCCTGATGCGCTTGTTGAAGGTACAACAACTTCTACCAAGAGAGTGTCACGCTCACGCTTCAAGGCGTAGACTGCGTGTTTCGACGAACATTGTTCTTGATTTTTGCAAAAAGCCTTCAGATGTGGCTTGCCACCAAAGGTCATCGTGGGCTGCTTTCCTCATGTCGTGTCGCGCAGGGTGTGGCTCACACGCGGAGCACATGCATTGCGCAATGGGTTGCATGCGGTCACCCACTTGCACGGTGAGCTGCGCCGACATTCAAACTCAAAGGGTCCTGGATCTTGGCCTTCACGTTGTCGATGGTGTCGCTGGCCTCCACATCAAGGGTGATGGTCTTGCCAGTCAGCGTCTTCACAAAGATCTGCATGCCACCTCGCAAGCGCAGCACCAAGTGAAGGGTGGATTCCTTCTGAATGTTGTAGTCTGAGAGCGTGCGGCCGTCCTCAAGCTGCTTGCCGGCAAAGATCAACCGCTGCTGGTCCGGGGGGATGCCCTCCTTGTCCTATTCGGGGATCGCAGGTGGAGCGGGCGGGCGTACTAAGCTCTTTCAACCTTGAAGTCCGCAAATGGTCCACGAGCCTATTGGTTGAGGCTGGCGTGAAAAACTTTATTGACTCAAGACTGAACACCTATGCCCTCGTGATTCAAGGCTGAACATGCGGTCCAATGGATTCAGGACTCACACAGGTCCTATTTTAGCTTCCCTCTAACTGGTGGTTTGGATTGGTGGTTTGGTGGATAAGAAAGGGTTTCCCATCTACCCTCTACAACAAGCAGGGGCGCAAGTCCCCAAACCGCCGCTCCTGAAAGGTCCGACTCAAACTGCAAGTGCTACCTTTCTCTTTGCAACGCACGGTTTTCAAAAGCGCCAAGGCTCCCTCATGCGCTTGTTGAAGGTACAACAACTTCTACCAAGAGAGTGTCACGCTCACGCTTCAAGGCGTAGACTGCGTGCTTCGACGAACATTGTTCTTGTTTTTTGTAAAAGCCTCCACATGTGGCTTGCCAACAAAGGTCATCGTGGGTTGCTTTCCTCATGTCGTGTCGCGCAGGGTGTGGCTCACACGCGGAGCACATGGATTGCGCAATGGGTTGCATGCGGTCACCCATTTGCACAGTGAGCTGCGCCGACATTCAACCTCAAAGGGTCCTGGATCTTGGCCTTCACGTTGTCGATGGTGTCGCTGGCCTCCACATCAAGGGTGATGGTCTTGCCAGTCAGCGTCTTCACAAAGATCTGCATGCCACCTCGCAAGCGCAGCACCAAGTGAAGGGTGGATTCCTTCTGAATGTTGTAGTCTGAGAGCGTGCGGCCGTCCTCAAGCTGCTTGCCGGCAAAGATCAACCGCTGCTGGTCCGGGGGGATGCCCTCCTTGTCCTATTCGGGGATCGCAGGTGGAGCGGGCGGGCGTACTAAGCTCTTTCAACCTTGAAGTCCGCAAATGGTCCACGAGCCTATTGGTTGAGGCTGGCGTGAAAAACCTTATTGACTCAAGACTGAACACCTATGCCCTCGTGATTCAAGGCTGAACATGCGGTCCAATGGATTCAGGACTCACACAGGTCCTATTTTAGCTTCCCTCTAACTGGTGGTTTGGATTGGTGGTTTGGTGGATAAGAAAGGGTTTCCCATCTACCGTCTACAACAAGCAGGGGCGCAAGTCCCCAAACCGCCGCTCCTGAAAGGTCTGACTCAAACTGCAAGTGCTACCTTTCTCTTTGCAACGCACGGTTTTCAAAAGCGCCAAGGCTCCCTCATGCGCTTGTTGAAGGTACAACAACTTCTACCAAGAGAGTGTCACGCTCACGCTTCAAGGCGTAGACTGCGTGCTTCGACGAACATTGTTCTTGTTTTTTGTAAAAGCCTCCACATGTGGCTTGCCAACAAAGGTCATCGTGGGTTGCTTTCCTCATGTCGTGTCGCGCAGGGTGTGGCTCACACGCGGAGCACATGCATTGCGCAATGGGTTGCATGCGGTCACCCATTTGCACAGTGAGCTGCGCCGACATTCAACCTCAAAGGGTCCTGGATCTTGGCCTTCACGTTGTCGATGGTGTCGCTGGCCTCCACATCAAGGGTGATGGTCTTGCCAGTCAGCGTCTTCACAAAGATCTGCATGCCACCTCGCAAGCGCAGCACCAAGTGAAGGGTGGATTCCTTCTGAATGTTGTAGTCTGAGAGCGTGCGGCCGTCCTCAAGCTGCTTGCCGGCAAAGATCAACCGCTGCTGGTCCGGGGGGATGCCCTCCTTGTCCTATTCGGGGATCGCAGGTGGAGCGGGCAGGTGCACTAAGTTCTTTCAACCTTGAAGTCCGCACAAATGGTCCACGAGCCTATTGGTTCAGGCTGGCATGAAAAATCCTTTTGACTCAAGACTGAACACCTATGCCCTCGTGATTCAAGGCTGAACACACGGTCCAATGAATTCAGGACTCACACAGGTCTGTTTTAGCTTCCCTCTAACTGGTGGTTTGGATTGGTAGTTTGGTGGTTAAGAAAGGGTTTCCCATCTACCCTCTACAACAAGCAGGGGTGCAAGTCCCCAAACCGCCGCTCCTGAAAGGTCTGACTCAAACTGCAAGTGGTACCTTTCTCTTTGCAACGCACGGTTTTCAAAAGCGCCAAGGCTCCCTGATGCGCTTGTTGAAGGTACAACAACTTATAACAAAACAGTGTCACGCTCACCCTTCAAGGCTTAGACGGCGTGTTTCGACGAACATTGCTCTTGTCTTTTGTGAAAGCCTCCACATGTGGCTTGCCACCAAAGGTCATCGTGGGTTGCTTTCCTCATGTCGTGTCGCGCAGGGTGTGGCTCACACGCGGAGCACATGCATTGCGCAATGGGTTGCATGCGGTCACCCACTTGCACAGTGAGCTGCGCCGACATTCAAACTCAAAGGGTCCTGGATCTTGGCCTTCACGTTGTCGATGGTGTCGCTGGCCTCCACATCAAGGGTGATGGTCTTGCCAGTCAGCGTCTTCACAAAGATCTGCATGACTGCCGCTGGGAGATTGAATTGATTACTCCACACTATCTGCTCAATGGCGGGATTAGCTAGTTGCTTCGGGCCAAGGGAGCAACACGGCAAGTCATTTTGGAGCAGGAGTTGGTGCTTTCAACTCTATGAACGGCAAACCTGTGTGTGTGAAAGAGGGAGCGAGTGATGGCATCTGGTCGCATTCTTATCAGTCACTGTTGGACCAGATGATAGAAAGAGAAATGTTTCCAGCCAAGAAGAGAGAAATGGCTGGTGGGTCGCTTCTTTCGGATTCTTTGGTCACCGTCCTGTTTCCCTTGAATCCTTTCTGTGGAAGCGACCTTAGGAAGCGAAAGGAGAAAGGAAATGAAAGGTAAAGCATAGTGTGCGCGCTTCCTTCATCCGCCTATCATCTGCGCTTCTAGGCATTTTCATTAATTGATAGAATGCACCGTCACGCGGCAGAACCAAAGGGAAATGACGGATGGACGGACATTCCTCGCTTGTTCACCACATCCTGTCCTCTAGAAATGTGGAACAAGAATGAGAGAGATGAAAAGCATGCCAGCTCTCACGGCAAGGCTTTGCTCCATCAAGAAAAATATGGGAAAGCATGTCCTGTTCAATATCACTGCAAAAATGATGTCCTCATGGAGGTCTGAGACTGACCTCTTTCTTGAGGACTGCCCCAGCGGCAAAGTTATGAAACGTCTCCATCCCCGCAACTAGCGGACAAAGCGGTCTCTACGAGGAAATGAGGTGTGTATTTTTTCTGGGTGCCCTTTTTGGGCTAGGTTTAAAGGGAAACCAAAAGGAACCACCAATTTTGAGGGGCCCCCCGATTCTGAGACACACCCATTGTGAGACCAAGTCCAAGTATTCATGCAGCCAAGTCTGCTAGTGGATTTGCTGCACTTCTGGCGGGGCAGTGTCCCAAAACACGCGAGAGCAGCACGCTCTGGCAACATCGGTTTCCGTGGCAAACGAAGCGAGAGAAGAACATACTCATTCCGGAATATTCCTATATGTACCACATCTGCAAGCAAAAGCGGTATGCGCCGGTCTGCAAACCAAAAAAAAAACACAACAGCTCCTTACGAGACACTCTCTACATGTGCATGGACTGCGGCCCCGGCCTCGCGGCCCCACCTCGGAATTCGGCATGCCAAAGCCCTCAACCCAAAAGAGTGGGACACACGGCTTTCTGTTCACCTTGGCAACCTGAAAGAGTTGTCTGCGGAAAAAAGCCCTGTCCAAAATGGAGTGCAATTATATAGTCCGAAATACTTCTGTCAGCTGCCACGATTGTTTGGAAAGAAGGGCTGGGCCCTCATTGCAACAAACCGGCTGTGGCGTGGTCATTGCCAGGACAATACGGTTCCCTACTTTACGAAATATCCCTCCCAAGGGCTTGACAAAAAGTGTAGCGGACGCCTCAGGTTGCCCTATGTCAGATGCGTGGGTTAAAGTCATCCCCAATCCAGGTAGCACTGCTGCTCAAATAGCTGAACCTAGTCCTCCAAAGTTGGATCAAGGATCCCACATAAAGGACAGCCACCACCAAACAGAGGGCACATCGAGGGCGCTCCCACTTTGGTTTGGAATCAAATCCTAATAAGCGCTGAACCATCAAGAGGTCATTATCCCCTGCAGCAAGCCCAATCCCTTCCGATGAGCTATCAATTGCTTGAGGCCCGGGCAGGGCCGGCATTCGGACGGCCTGGGAGCACATGTCCATCATGTGATCCTTCTAAGCGCAAAACACAACACATATATCTTACAATGAATTTTACTTCGGAACCATCAGGACAAATTGGTCCTACCAGAATTGGTTTGGGACTTTTGTGAGCCCGTGCCACAGCGTAGAACTCAATGGGCCTTTGGGAACTGCTCACATGTTCCAAGCATTCCGAAAATCAAGCTAGATTGCTGCCGGATGTAACATGGGCATGCGTCAAAGTTAGGACCCAAAATTTGGGTGGTTGTCCTTTTGGTTTCCCGTTAGAAAACCCCAAACCCTTGCACCCTCAATCAAGAACGGACACACCCATACAGTCAGAGCTCCAGGACCTGAGTCCTTCTGACTCGCAGGGCTGTGGATCCAATGACCAAAAAATGATGTAGCTTCCCAGGTGCATCTCCCGGCGAACACTGGGCGCCGTACTGGCACCAACAGGCCTGGCACGGCGCAGCAAATGCGAAAAATGGAAACCGAAAGGGAAGCAGCCAATTTTTGGGGAGCCCCTCTACCCCACACGCTTCTGATCGGTCAAGTAGGCCTCGGCATGCTGATGAACCACCGTGTCATGTTGGAAACACTCAACCCTTAGGTCGTAGGGTCTTACCATTGCCTAAACTCGCCATTGAAGGGTAGTTCTGAACCCCAAGTGCCATGGCACATCTGGGAACCGCCCTTCTGAAGCCAAAAGGAAACCAACCCAAGGCAGGTCTCATTGTAAAAAATCAAAAGACACAAGCTCGAAAGTACTCCCGCCTGCCATTGGTGCCTTGGCCGAGCCGGCTGCGCTTGGACCAACAAGTGAAAACATGGCGACCCAAAACCATGTAAATCCGTTGGATTTTGACTGTCCCCCAACCGGTACGGTTTTGATGGCTCAAGTTGTTTGCCGTCTCTCCATCCTGTCGCGAAAGAAGCGAGAGGGAACTCGCAAGCTGTTGACTATATTCTTCTGACACCTATGGTTTAGTTTAGTGGCAAGGCACCGGGTTAAAAGATCCCTGAGCGCTTGCCCTACAACCAGGAAAACTTGCTGGAGACCGCGTTTTACGGGTCAAGCACCGGGAAGATGGCACACGGTGCAAGCAGGCTGACCCCGTCACGGGGTCGAAATATGCGAAGTAAAGGAGAGGAGCTTCAGGTGCTTTGCACAAGACTGAATCCAAGCAGGCCATCGTGAATTTTGCTTTGCAGCCCGAGATTCACCTGATGCCTCCATCCAAACATTGGGACCTCTGAAGAAAGTGCCGGGAACCCTGGTCCTCGGCTTTGGGCCATCTACCGACCTAGCGCTCTCTCCTCAATACTCCCTGCAGACTAACTCAAAAAAGGGGCCAAACAGCTACGCCTTGAAACCATACGCTTGTATGTGTCATGTGCTCAAGTCACTGAGCCCCTGTGGTGAAAGCCAAACTCAAAACCGGGCTTTAACCCCGCACAAAAGCGTGTGTGCTTCTTGGTGATGTATGTCTCGCGTTGCTGAGACAATTCGGTCACCCAATCCCCTCGTTCTGGGGTTCTGGCGGTAGGCCTTCCCGCGCTTGGGCGGCACCGGCTCATAGAGCTTGGGGTTGCTCCTAGCGAGGCCGTGAAACAGCGCGCTGAGTATGACGAAATCCATTTCGCACCAACGTTCGGAATCCCTGGAATGCTTCGATTCGGGTGTACATAGCAGCAAACCATGGTTTCACACATTGCTTCAAGTCAGGAAGCGAATGGATTTCGCAACCATCCGCAGTGTCGTAGACATTCACGGGGAGTTATGTCACCCCAGCTTTCGAAGGGTTCAACTCATAGTCGCATAGTGGCTCTGAACAAACGAAAACGCTGTATGGCTGCTTGGGGGAAAGGAACTCAAGTCATTTTTTGCATCCAAGCCCAAGCCCCA
>CAUJNA010003520.1:79534-197034 GCA_963377175.1 Effrenium voratum | reverse complement strand
ATATCACCTGGTCGATTCCTTTGGTTCACCCAGCCTGCCCACTCTCCACAGTCTCCCGCCGGGTGCTACTCTCAATGATCTGCTTCACAAAACACCTGCGAGGGGCTAGGCACTTGGCACAAGCACATTCGGGGAGGTGGTCAGCCGTTTGGGAGCCCCTGTTCGATGCTGTGCAAAGGAAAGCCAGCAAGACACCGAGCATCTCTTTAAGTCCAGCTTCATATCATGAATGCAAAATGGCAAGATGCCAACCAGGCTGTCTCAGGAAAACTGCAATTCACTGAAACATGCTGCTGAGAAATAAGCCGCGCAACGCCGGAAGATTGTGGTCTGGTCTCGATCAAAAGGTCGCGTACAAAGCCCCTGGTCAACAATTCGGAGCGCACCCCACCTGTCGATCCAACCGATGCCCAACGCCAAGTCCAGGACAACCTGCAGGTCGCTTGGGAGAATGCAGGGATATGGATGTGCGTTCTTTCTTGAGGGTACCCGTCTCAGGTTGATTCAAGCGAAACCACAGGAAGTCGCCTATGTTTGAGGCTCCTATTTAAAGAAGAATGTAGCGTGGCAGTTGGGTCTTTGTGGGGGAACCCCCTTTTGCTGGGCTTTGAGCGTTGAACCCAACAGGAAGCCCACCAGGTTGGAAAGAACCATGTTGCGTTCTCATTTGGAGAACTCGTTTAGAACAACTTCCCATCCAAATGGCTTGGCGCCACGACCTCGCCTGCTTGTCCTCCGCGTCCTCGCGAAAAAAGCGAGGGCCTAACGGGCCTAAGCTCAAAATCCCGCACCTTGCGCGAGATGGGGACCGGAGGAAGAAAAGAAAAAGAGGGGGCTGGACCTGTTGCATCCATACTGCTGGGGACCTGGGCACCAAGATTGTTGCAACAGCTGAATCCAACAAAATTGCAAAGGGGACTCCCAAAATTTGGGGGGGGCCCAACCTCACGGCTCAGGGAAACCAAGAAATACCAATGATTGGGAGGCCCCTGCTTTTGGATGCACCCGCGTCTTCCCTGAATCGGACCGGAGCGCTCCTCGGTGAAGGTGTGCTCATGGTAGACCCGGAAGGAGTTCGCGTAGGGGATGTCCTCAGTGACAGGGTAGTGGCAGCTACAAGAGATCAGGAGATCAAGGGATTCTCAACATGGATTCTCAACATCCTGCCGTATGTGGATGACATCTGTGTTACCAGCCAAATAGATATATGACGTCCATGTCAAAAGGGATAGCTTCTAAGAATAGGCTTCCTAACAGGCGGGAGCTTCCTAACAGCCGCTCAACTTCGTCACAGCCCAAAGCCTCGGCATCGAGAGAAAAAGTTACAAGAGACAGACAGATTGCTTCAGTCGTTGATGTACAGGACCACATTCACCCACGAGGGTGCCACTTTGCAGGTCATGAAGGCACATCAGAAAGGAAACTGAAATCCGTCTGTACAGCAGTCCTTTTTGACTATTCAACTACCAGTACCCCTTAAATGGCGATACTATATTTGGATTGGTCGTTTGGGATTCGACCCCCGCTTCCCTTTGAAACCAAATGGGGAAGGTAGGCCCGAACGTCCGAACCACCAAACCACCAATGAGTGGAAGGCTGACACGACTTGGGCCCGAGCCAAGGCTCGGGTCACCTTCTGCAGGACGACCTCAGCCATCAACCTCCAAAAGATATCTTGACTTCGCCGCGTCTTCTGAAAAAAAATTGGGGCCCCAGAAATGGCATGCCCCATGGGTTGCCCTTCCAAACCCAAAAAGGCTGCCCACAAAGCAAGATAGACCCCAAGTGCGGCGAGCCGGCTCAGGGAAAACGCCTGGATATCAACTTTTGACTTCTACAAAGCTCGACTTTCAGTGGCGTTCTGATGAGAAGAAAGCAACAGCCTCGGCAATCATAAGAATGAGTCAATACCCTTTTGGCAGTCGTAGCAATTCAAGCAGCAGCATGAAGTTTGCCATCGCTTCTGTGCCAGCAAACCAAACTTGGGCAGCCGAAGACCCTGAGGCGAATATACATAAGCATGAGCCTACTCGACCAACAAAGAATATTGTAAAACGCTGCAATATGCCGCAAAATCTCTAAAGGGTCTTCGTTTAGATGATAAAATACTCTGCTTGTGATGTCCCCTCGTAGAAAAACCGCATTGCTGGAGTGGTTGGATGGAGATATCCCGTCCATGCTTCCCCCACATCAAAAACCCTGGCAAACCATTGTTGGTAGCTACATGGGTCTCAGGTGGTGCCATGATTTATCCACAGAATGGCACGTCCCCTTAGCCAAATGCTGTGAGGTGCACTTAGGCCAAAGCCCGGTCTTGCTCCGGGCAGAGGAAATAGACCACCGTCCTGACGCAGGCGCGAGGTCTCGGTTTATCGCAAAGCCCCAGGTGCAGGTTTGGACCTTGGTAATTGAAAAAGCAAGTGGGAGAAGGCAACATCAAGTGAAGCAACAAGCAGACAACTCATATCAATGCCTGCTCAAGTTGGGGTGCTCAGCTTTCAGCCAATGGTCTGTTGCACTTCAAAGTCGTGACTTTGAACTGGGAAGTTTGGACACTGGATAACCGTGCATACCCCTTGCACCCCTACCCAAACCAACCAAGCAAGCAGCCATCAAGCAGCCAGCCAGCCAAGCAAGCAAGCAAAGATTAAACGAACCAGGCAACCACAACCCCCCAAACTCTCCAAACTCTCCCCCAAGCTCCCAAGTGGACTCAGCCCCTGACACACGTGTCTTCTCCGGCGCCATAGGCTGAGGCCTGAAACTCGGAAACTCGGCGCGACAGGTGGGGAATGACCACCGGTTTTGAGGGAATCCCGAATGGCCATGGGTCAAAACCCCCCCCAGTGAACATCCCAATCCCCAGTAAAATAGACTAAAATGGGTGGTGCACCTATCCCAACATGGTACCATTGGTTTTGAACCATACCCAAATAAAGGAAACCATAAAGGATGGATTTTCTGGGTCGTTCCCTTTCTCACCCTGCGTATCGAACCAGCAAGAATACAAAAACTAGGCGTGTGGCTTCAGCGGCAGCACAAAGTGAAGGCACTTCATCTGCCCTCTGCCCAGCGGCTCCCAGTCCCTCTCCTCCTGGCACGGATGTGCCAAGGTATGCTGATCCTGGAACATGTTCAAGCCATCCCGAAATGTTGTCGAAGCCTGCCTGCAAGGGTCATGACTCTATGAAACAACCAGAAACAAGCATTCCAATAAAGTGGCGACAACCGAAGTAGCCATAGCCCCAAGCAGCTAGGCTTCATCGGCACGCATGCAACGACTCAGCAAGCAGTTGGCCAGGCGCACCATATTCTGAACACCTGCTCGGGCATGTAGCCTGCCGATACATGGTTCCACGTTGCCAGCTCGCGCCGCATCTCAGTCACACGAATTGCGTGTCCCGCGTCTTGAACAGTTGCCTCTTTGTGGGGCTACGGGAAGCAAAATCTGACAAATTTGGTATCTGAACGGTGGCTTTCTTTTTGGCTTCCCTTTCAACCTGCCCTAAAGGGGTACCTTTAAACAAGAGGAGCCCGGGAACCCAAAAGCAAACCAGCCTCACTCCCCATGGCATGTGGATCCCGTTGTTTTCGGGTCAAGGGTCCGAAGGCAAACCAAGATTTAAGTTGTTCACAGTTAAGAAATCAACCCCAAAACAGATGAAGAAGGGGAGCAACCGCGACTCAAGCCGGATTGGCAGCCAGCAGCCTGTGCTCTGACCAAGCACAGAGAAAAAGGCAAAGGCACGGGTGAAACATGACAGGCCCCGCACTACATGGAAGGCACGAAGTCATCCGATTCATCATAAAGAACCAATCGCAGAAATCCGAAAATGGATCCGCACAAACTACCACTCCCAAATTGGAAGCAAGGCATAAGCTCGCTCTACACCCATCTGAAACAAGTCTGAGACACAGTGTTACAACACGATCTGAGTAGACCGGGGTCAGCTGTTCGGATGTTCATGCGCCCTTTTGTTTGGGCCGAGTGTGCTCAGCATATTCATGTCAACGTGCTTCCAGGCTGCTTCCAAATAAGTAGGGCCAACCCCAAGAGGCTACAGCTTCTGAAGAGAGGGTTCGTCCTAGAAACACATTGGCACCGTTTGTTCGGGTCAGGTGTGCGGCAAAAATGACAATTTTGGCGCACCTGGAACGCCGGAATGTTCACATGGAGCCGCGCACGTGGCGGTTGCCGCATGTCATGAGCGTCCACCGCGCCAGTCTTGCTCGCCGGCATATCACGAGCGTCCACCGCGCCAGTCTCGCTCGCGGGCGGTTTCCGCATGTCACGAGCGTCCACCGCGCCAGTCTCGTTCGCAGGCGGTTTCCGCATGTCACTAGCGTCCACCGCGCCAGTCTCGCTCGCGGGCGGCTTCCGCATGCCACGAGCGTCCACCGTGCCAGTCTCGCTCGCGGGCGGTTTCCGCATGTCACAAGCGTCCACCTCGCCAGTCTCGCTCGCGGGCGGTTTCCGCATGTCACGAGCGTCCACCGCGCCAGTCTCGCTCGCGGGCGGTTTCCGCATGTCACGAGCGTCCACCGCGCCAGTCTCGCTCGCGGGCGGTTTCCGCATGTCACGAGCGTCCACCGCGCCAGTCTCGCTTGCGGGCGGTTTCCGCATGTCACGAGCCTCCACCGCGCCAGTCTCGCTCGCGGGCGGTTTCCGCGTGTCACGAGCGTCCACCGCGCCAGTCTCGCTCGCGAACAGTTTCCGCATGTCACAAGCGTCCACCGCGCCAGTCTCGCTCGCGGGCGGTTTCCGCATGTCACGAGCGTCCACCGCGCCAGTCTCGCTCACGGGCGATTTCCGCATGTCACGAGCGTCCACCGTGCCAGTCTCGCCCACTGGCGGGTTCCGCCTGTCACGAGCGTCTACCGCGCCAGTCTCGCTCGCGGGCGGCTTCCGCATGTCACGAGCGTCCACCACGACAGTCTTGCTTGCGGGCGGTTTCCGCATGTCACAAGCGTCCACCGCGCCAGTCTCGCTCGCGGGCGGTTTCCGCATGTCACGAGCGTCCACCGCGCCAGTCTCGCCCGCGGGCGGTTTCCGCATGTCACAAGCGTCCACCGCGCCAGTCTCGCTCGCGGGCGGTTTCCGCATGTCACGAGCGCCAGTCTTGCTCACGGGCGGTTTCCGCATGTCACGAGCGTCCACCGCGCCAGTCTCGCTCGCGGGCGGTCGCATGTCACGAGCGGCCACCGCGCCAGTCTCGCTCCCGGGCGGTTTCCGCATGTCACGAGCGTCTACCGCGCCAGTCTCGCTCGCGGGCGGTTTCCGCATGTCACGAGCGTCCACCACGCGGGCGGTTTCCGCATGTCACGAGCGTCCACCGCGCCAGTCTCGCTCGATGTCACGAGCGTCCGCCAGTCTCGCTCTCGGGCGGTTTGCGAATGTCACGAGCGTCCGCCGCGCCAGTCTCGCTTGCGGGCCGTTTCCGCATGTCACGAGCGTCCACCGCGCCAGTCTCGCTCGCGGGCGGTTTCCGCATGTCACGAGCGTCCACCGCGCCAGTCTCGCTCGCGGGCGGTTTCCGCATGTCACGAGCGTCCACCGCGCCAGTCTCGCTCGCGGGCGGTTTCCGCATGTCACGAGCGTCCACCGCGCCAGTCTCGCTCGCGGGCGGTTTCCGCATGTCACGAGCGTCCACCGCGCCAGTCTCGCTCGCGGGCGGTTTCCGCATGTCACGAGCGTCCACCGCGCCAGTCTCGCTCGCGGGCGGTTTCCGCATGTCACGAGCGTCCACCGTGCCAGTCTCGGGCGGTTTCCGCATGTCACGAGCGTCCACCGCGCCAGTCTCGCTCGCGGGCGGTTTCCGCATGTCACGAGCGTCCACCGCGCCAGTCTCGCTCGCGGGCGGTTTCCGCATGTCACGAGCGTCCACCGCGCCAGTCTCGCTCGCGGGCAGTTTCCGCATGTCCACCGCGCCAGTCTCGCTCGCGGGCGGTATCCGCGTGTCACTCAGTCTCCCTTGCGGGCGGTTTCCCCATGTCACGAGCGTCCACCACGCCAGTCTCGCTCGCGGGCGGTTTCCGCATGTCACGAGCGTCCACCGCGCCAGTCTCGCTCGCGGGCGGTTTCCGCATGTCACGAGCGTCCACCGCGCCAGTCTCGCTCGCGGGCGGTTTCCGCATGTCACGAGCGTCCACCGCGCCAGTCTTGCTCGCGGGCGGTTTCCGCATGTCACGAGCGTCCACCGCGCCAGTCTCGCTCGCGGGCGGTTTCCGCATGTCACGAGCGTCCACCGCGCCAGTCTCGCTCGCGGGCGGTTTCCGCATGTCACGAGCGTCCACCGCGCCAGTCTCGCTCGCGGGCGGTTTCCGCATGTCACGAGCGTCCACCGCGCCAGTCTCGCTCGCGGGCGGTTTCCGCATGTCACGAGCGTCCACCGCGCCAGTCTCGCTCGCGGGCGGTTTCCGCATGTCACGAGCGTCCACCGCGCCAGTCTCGCTCGCGGGCGGTTTCCGCATGTCACGAGCGTCCACCGCGCCAGTCTCGCTCGCGGGCGGTTTCCGCATGTCACGAGCGTCCACCGCGCCAGTCTCGCTCGCGGGCGGTTTCCGCATGTCACGGGCGTCCATCGCGCCAGTCTCGCTCGCGGGCGGTTTCCGCATGTCACGAGCGTCCACCGCGCCAGTCTCGCTCGCGGGCGGTTTCCAGCCAGCCTCGCGCGCCCAGTCTGCACCACACCGCCGTCCCCGCAGCCAGCCAGTCTCGCTCGCGGGCGGTTTCCAGCCACGCCCAGTGCGCGTGCCCCCAGCCAGCCAGTCTCGCTCGCAGCCAGCCTCGCGCACCCAGTCTGCACCACACCGCCGTCCCCCCAGCCAGCCCCACACCGCCGTCCAGCCAGCCTCGTACGCCCGGTCTGCACCCCCAGCCGGCATCGCACGACCGGTCTGCAGCACAACGAAATGGAAATCCCTTCTTATCTCCGTCGTCACAGCTTGTATCGCTCCCAGGCACCTTAAGAGAAAACCTAAAGCAGAACCCAAGCATCAGAGATGCTTTTGGGAAAAACAAAACCCAATTCGACTAGGCGGCTCCTTTTCTCCGAGGAATCACCATTTTGCTGAGGTAGAACATGGGGGTTGAACCACCGACTTTCACAATCCTTTTCATTCCCTCTGAGAAAAATGTCTGGTCAAAAATGCGTACCCAAAATGGAACCCTGATAAATGGAACCAAAGACTAAAACCTGCGGTCCCCTGGGTTTATTTTGACTCATACCCAACCCGAACCGCGCCTCAAGATGGGATTGTTGGGCCCGTTGCCAGCCAACAGCTGCCGCACCTGCCGGTCGCATGACTGATGGCTCTATGGCTCTGTCCGTTGGGCGTACCCTTTCAAGCAGCAATCTTTCCCCTTGGTCCTCCCTCCCACCTTTATAAAGACTCCATAACTTTGGGAGGCTGGGGTAAGATCAAGGCCAAAGGAAACACCAAGGTTTTTCCCCAACAGCTGAAAGCTTTGGGGTCTCAGCCTAGATAGGCTCCGGGGTGGTCCAGGGTTCCACCAGCGTTCCACGAGGTTCTGCGAGGACTGCGGGGTGGTGAGAGCACTAAAAAGAGCACCGCATGCTGTTGGGGATATCACCTGAGCTTATTTTTGGGGGTGAGGGCTTCCATCAGAGAAAAGAATCCACCTGCGCACTCCTCTTCGCTGTGGTCCAAGCCTTGGCGACTGTGAAGCCCGCCGGGAGGTTGGCGGAAAACACGGAGCGTGTCGGGCAGGGTGGCGAGCCTGGCTCGGAAAAACCCGGCCGAATCTCATGGAGCAATCATAAGCCGAACGAGGCTCGCCCAATATGCAAATCCAGCTCCCAAAACGAAACGCATGGGCCCGCGCTTGGTATTTAAGATATGAGCAATGAGTTGTTGCTCGCGCGGCGCAGTTATTGCGGTGCTCGCTCCCGATTAAAGTTTGTCTAGAGGCAGCATGACATGTAATGTGCATACATCTGTGTATGGTTCATCATCCATGTAGTGCTAATTACTCGGTGCACCAAGCAATTTAATGGCCCTGAAATCGTAGGAAGTTGAATTGCCGCAAGACGCAACAATGTTCTGTTCTTGAATTTTGGAGCCCTCCAACAGCAAAGATATGGGTGTCTCTTTTGCTTGAGCGAGTCACTTCGGCCCTGAGACTTGTCCCCCTTCCGGTCGATCGCCTGACTTGGCCCGCATCTCCTCGAGCAGGGGCTCCGACCCAGGGAGGGGCACAGGGCGGCCTCCACCTGGATGGGACCATGTGGCCATGGGTCAAAAGCCCGGTTAGCCCCCAAGTGAACATCCCCATCCAACCACTAAAATAGGTTCTAAAATGGGTGGTGCACCTATCCCAAAATGGTACCATTGGTTTTGACCAGCCATGTGTCTACGTCACTGTCTCAGTTTTTGCTGACTCTTCTGCCATCTTTGTTGCCTTTCCACTCGAAACCCAATAGATATCCGCGGCAAGCCACTCGCAGCTCGCGGACCTTGGGAGGCCTGCCACAGCTGCTGCAGCACCTGCGCTGGCCTCGGAACGCATGGAGAAAAACTGCGGCAATGGGAAACAACGCACCGCCCTCTCACAAGGCCCCCACCCAGCAGCTCCAAACCTAAGCAACGGCGGCAACAAGAAACCCCAGCCAAAAGAGCTCCTTCAACCTTTCTCTCATGTCCACCACTCGGGACAACAGGCTGAGCTTCATGTGGATTTTAAATGCTCTGCTTCTAGTTGCTGGTTCTTCCTCCACCATCGGCTTTCACCGGAGCCTCGAATCGAATCTTTGGGCCCGGCTGCAGCCTCAGCCGCCCGGGCGGGCGGGCAAGCTCCAACTCGGCCTAGGAGTTGAAGCGGCCAACTTTTGGAGGCCAAAAGTTGGAGCCATCTCGATATGGCAGTGCCACCCTTTGTGAGCAGTTCACGCAATGAAAACCGAGAAAGAAACCCAGAGCCTTTCCTTCCTGTGAAGCCAGCCCTCTCAACGTACGCCTCTCACAGCTGGACTCTCGCTGGCCTCATAGAGGTTGTAGCTGGGCCGGCCATTCCTGAATTGTCAAAGTGAATTCGTGGCTCGCAAGATCTCTATGGCCAGTGCCCAGTTCACTTTGCAGAAAGCTCAATGATGCTCAATATTTCAATATGCCCAACAGAGTAGAATGCAGACCTGCGCGTCTCTTGCGCTGCAACACTCAAAGGTGTTCTCAGCTGGAAAAAACAGTCATGTTTCAGATCTCACGACATGGAGGTGCACGCAGCCCTTTTCCAGCTTTCCAAGAGGAAAGTCGTCTTTCTACAGGTGCACTTCCATGCTGCTCGGTGGGAGGGTAAATCTGAAGAGTGCTGACCGAGCTCCGACCAAATGGCTCATGCGCTCGGCTCTCAGAGTCTCAGGCGCGGGCGTGGTCTTGGACGCGGAGCTGGTGGAGGGGTCACAAAGCAAAACGCCTGAGACTCTCGTGGAGGGTTCCTTTCTTGGGACCCAGCCAAAAAAAGAGCACGATTGATCCGTGCACCTTCACTCAAACTGGCCCCGGAGTGGTAGCTTAAAGGGAACAGCCCCAGTGTCTGACTTTGATACCAAGAAGCAGCTAGTGACCCCAGCTATGCACCAAACCTGGGCAAGCAAAGGGTCAAAAGATCGGGACATGGAAATGGGCGCACATGAAACTGGGAAGCTCTCAAACAGGTTCAGAGGTCCACCTGCAACGCGAGATACCGAGGCCTCCAACCAACAAGGGCTCCAACCAACCAACAAGGGCTCCAACCAACCAACAAGGGCTCCAACCAACAAACCACCCGTCAATGGATTTGTCCCTTCCCTTTGGTTTTCTTAACAGCTCTGCAAGAATGTGTCTGAAAGAAAGGGGCACCCCGTGCTGGCCGTTTCCTGATAGCTGCCCTTTAAAACAATCCAAAGGGGGGTTGCCCCCATTCAAACCCTACGCTTGAACAAAAGCAGAAGCTACATGACAGCACCAGCTTTGAACGGCCAAGACCTGGCTGTTGAGATACCACCAAAAAGCACCAAGTGCCCACGGGTCCGTCTTTTTGGAGCTTGTACCCCTTTCTTGGTCATTTCAAAGGGAAGCAAGGAGGAAAATCCAGCCATTTTGGTGGGCCCCCCAATAAACACACACTGGTCCGTTGCTTCCACCCCACCCCGCGACCTGTTTTTCTGCCGCAGCCGTGGCCCCAAACGCGACACCTCGCTCCAGGGCATCAGCTCCGTGCCCCGCTCCTGCGAAGCTTCGCCAGCGAGTGTTCAAAAACTGGTTTGGTACTCAAACCAAAAAGGGAAAAAAACAATGTGAGTTTTAGTTGCCGCTCGGTTCGAAGTTCGACTCCTCCGTTTCTCAAACCAATGCTCCTTGTTCTGCTTGTTTCTTGAGGGGAAGCCAGAAAGGAAGCCCTTGCCATTGTAGGATGGATATGTTGAGATGCGCGGACATCAGGATTCCAGAGTTCGATGGAGATGCATGTCCACAAGCAATTTGGAGCCGGTTCCCCAATAAAACTCATAACCATATAGGTTTGCAGCAAAATTAATCCCCCGAAAATGGCAAGGGTGTTCTTATGTTCCCTGTAAATATCATCCCCGATTTTGAGACAGACCCTTATGAGGTTTCCCCCAAGAGGACAACTCGTCCTCTGGTTTCATGTGGAAAACACTGTAAAGAATTCCCCGCGTCCCCGTATATGGGTTGGGTCAAACATAGGGTCCCCGACGAACATAGTGGTCTTCCTTCCAACCCCGAAAAGAGTGCCGTCAAACAACCACACACACACAAACACACATGACCCAGGAAGATGATAACATGGGGTTGTCACGCAATGTCTTCCCCAAAAGGGAAGGGCACAAATCCATCTCATATAGCCCTAGGGAATTGCTCTCTATATCCTCAACCCATGCAAATACAGGAACCTCCGTCTTCAAAGGGTTCCTTCTCTTTGTCCAACAGCCGCATGATTCCAGTAAACCAAGACCTCCAGCGGCCAGTGGCGCAAAGAGGGCACCCTTTGCTTTGGCACTTGAGTTCAAAGGAAACAAGTGCACTTATGCGCTTGTGTTAAAGGAAAACACGTCCGGCAAAACAGAAAACCATTGCACCACCGGGGGTCAAAGCGGCCACGTCATCCCCCGCTCCGCAAAGTAGCCCTGGTTGCCGCTGTTGCTCTGCAAGGAGAAGCCCGCATCCTCAGGATGCCCGAAGCAGCTTCCGTGTCCCGTTGAGAAAGACACCCCAAAAGGAGGCCAAGCAAAAAATACCTAGTGATGTTCAATTGGGCCTGCTTTTTCAGGCTACACTTTCTACGGCTGGCTCAAAGCCAAAAGGAACGCCGATTATTTTGGGACCAATCCCTGGATTCTCGGCAGCGTCGCGTGTGCTTTGCTCAGTGGCCAACGGGAGATTCCCTAAAAAACCACCAGTTGAATCGGTTTTTAGGGGTCAACATTCCCTCAGAATCAGCAAGTGAAACTTGCTGCAAAACATCACTCCCCCTAGCTCACTGGGTGCAGAATCAGCCCCGAAACCTGCCCCCCCCACCGCCCTCAACCGGGACACCGGGCGCTCAACAACATCCGCCGGGGCCGCCAGGCGTCCGCGCCCTCTGAGGCTATACAGGCCACCACCTCAGTTGGTCTACCCACCCAACCCAGCCAGCCCCCAAATGAGTCACAATCAAAACCCAGTATCAAAATGGTCCACCCAGAGCCATGTAAAGAATCAAGAAGGCGGCCACAACTATTTCAGGTTGGGGTTTGTCCCTTACTAGCCTTCATATACCCGGGTTTTGATTGTGGCTCAAATGGGGATCCACCATTTTAGTGCCGGCTGTTCATTGTGACTCCTGTGTCAAAATGGGTTTCCCATATCCTTCAAACAATAACCAAAAGGGTGTCGAAAATCCATATTGACAAACTCCCTTCTTAAGGATCAGCTGCCCTACCGCTTCCTGCGAGGCCTTTCCCCTCGAACTGACTGGTTCTGACTGGTTCCTCGAGCTGGTCCTTGCTTCACTTCCCACCATTTGTTTATGCTACCAATATGCGTGTGTCTTTTCTTCGGGGACCCCCCAAAATGGCTGGATTTTCCTTTGGTTTCCCTTTAAACCCAACCCTAAAAGGGACCCTCAAAAAAAGACGGACCCAAATTGCATCTGAATCCACGGGGACTCGCTGGATTCTCAGCTTCCCGCCTCTCGCACTGTGCCGCCGGCGCTCGCAGTAGCCGCACCCTGGAGGAAAAACGGGGGAAGTGCTGCCATGTGGCAATGGGTCAAAACCCCGGTGCCCCGAAAAACACCCTGAAAGCCTTCTAGAAAAAGAACAGCGGAGTGAGAACCATCCCCAAAAAGGCATAGGTTTCGACCCACACCCATGTGACTTGACTCAAGAGGTCCCTCTCCCTTGCAGTGTCCACGCTGTGAGGGCTGACGAAGCGCCTCTGTCAAAACGGGAACAAGGTGAAACCCACAACTGGAATTTCCAGGAGTCCTCTCAGGATGCTTGATACATTCAAACATCGCCCCGCCTGAGAGCCACTCGTTTCAACATGGCGATCGGATGGCTATGATTACGCAACACAAAAAGGGGGACAAAAAGGGGACATAAAGTACACATGATACTCTGAAAAAACGTGTCCAAGCCAATGACCAAGACCCATACTACACCATGCCGTATCCATTCATATCCCACAATGTCTGTGTTTAGTGCGTGACAAGAACTCGACCCATGTTTCATGTCGGTTCCTTGTCCAAACTCGCCCCCAGTCCAAAAGTGGCAGAACCCCCCCCCCTCCCCGGCCCGCACAACAAAAGCAGGCGGCCCCCCAGTCCAACTCGCCCACCCAGTCCAAAAGTAGGGAAGAAAAACCTAGAGCCTCCCCCCCGCCCCCCCCAACAACCTCAGAAGGGGGGCCGTTTCGGCATGGCTCGCCTCCAGCAACTCCTCGAGCTCCCCCAAGTTAGTGCCCACTTGCGCCAGGCGCGCCTGCGAAGAGCAAGGCAGGAGAAACTTGGCCAAGGCTACCTCAAAGCTTCGGTGCCCCTATCACTTGGCAAACCGGTGGCCAAGACTCAAGGCTGTCAAACCGTGGAGCTGCCCGGGCCCATCCAAGTTGACAAACACAGAGACACGACACGTGTCTTTTCTTTCGCCCCCAGGCGCCGGCCAAAAGCCCAGCAAATTCGGGCATGCAGCTGACTGGAGCTCCGGCACGCTGACGGTCGAGCCAAAGCTCAGAGCATCCGCTTCTAGGTGGATGCGGGCCATGTGCCCAAATGCGCGGCACCTCGGCGCAAAGCACGGCAAATCCACTGCTTGTACAAGGCCCTGGCAGCTCGAGGCTGAGGAAGCCGCGCAATCGGCCAGCTTTGGCAACATGAAATCGCTGCTGTGAAAGAAGCGCAACTCTGCTGCACGCAGGTCTCCTGGCACCATTTCGAAATGCTGTGTCCACTTTGTGTACGTACGACGCAAACCCCTGCCTACGGCTGCTTGCCTTGAAATCTACCCAGGAAAAAGCGGGTATTTGGAGGGGGCACCTTTGGATCAGTCCTGCCAAACATCAACAACATCCGCGAGCATGTCGCCTTCCGGCCATAGACCCCTTTTGTGCACATCAAGACATGGAACACTCGTACAAACCCCTCACCTGCATCCGCCAAAGGCAGGTCACCGTTTGGCGCCAGTCGGAGCGAGAGCAAGCGTCCAGCACGGCACTGCAGCACAAGTGGTCCTGGGATGGGCGTCCTGTGGAAAAATACTCTCCTGTAGATTGACATAGAACCCAAAGGCAACCCTTTTGTAGAGGAATCTCATTTTGCAGGTTCCCATTGTTTACTTCCATCTTAATTTGCAGAGGAGTCAATAGCGGGAAAGCATGGCGGACTCAAAAATCGACAGCTTGCCAAGGCATAGCGTCATCATTTAGGTCGGATGTGGATACTGATTTGGCGCTGGAGAATGCTTGAGCCCCACCATCATCTTTAGAAAGCTCCCATCAAACCAAGACTGCCTTGGCAGACCGACAAAATCCAGGGGGGGGGGGGGGGGATTCTGGTCGTAAGAGGGATGTTTGATAGGAAAAAACAAAGTTGGAAACCTGTTGAACCCCCCTTTACCTCGGCCTTTGGCCTCGGCCTTGGGAAACTGGGGCTCACCTTCTTGGATGCTCAACCAACTTAGGTAGGTGATAACCATGGCTAGTGTTACTGGGGTTAGTCCCCGTGTAACCACTGTCATAACCTACACAGGGAGGTGGTGACAGGAAACAACGATACACGGCGTCCATGGCTTGTAATGGAATGACTAGAATTTAAACCCCTACTAAGTTACCATGTCCTTACAGAACTCTGGGCACTCTAGCTCCGGAACGGCTCCCTTCCAACCACGGGCAAAGTGACCTGAACTCCAACAAAAACGAGCTCCTAAGTGACCTGAACAAAATCAACCCCTGCAACATCCCAAAGTTCCGACAAATCCACCCCCGCAGCCAGCCGGCTCCTGCCGCAGCCCGCGGCTCCGCAGCATCCGCAGCACCTCCGCCGCGCAGCGCCAGGCGCCGGAGCCGAAACCCGCGGCCGAAGCGTAGGCCCGGAGGTGCCAGGCGGTCTTGGCCAGGGGAAAAAACCGAACCGAGACCTCCCCAGTTTTTGGACCCATAATCGCAAGGAGAGAACAAGAAAAACGGCTCATAGGTGCTCTCTCCCTTTAAGGTCAGGCCAAAAGGAATAATGCACTTTCCGCAGGGTTCCTTTCAACTATCAGGCCCAAGGGGGCAATGTTACATGCAAGCACATCCGCAAGAACAGACTGGCTGCTCTTTTGTGGGCGTATTCTTCTTTTCCCTTTTGCCGGGCTGAAGTGGCCATCCGCCCATGAATCTGGCTTCAAAATACTGTCAGTGTGGGGGGATGAGGGATCTCCATCTCTCCGCCAGTTGGTGTCTTTCAGCTATTCTAATCGCCTCAACACCATCTCCCGGATCAGAACCGTGATTTCTTGTCAGTCCAGCCCCCAAATGCCCAGAAGGGTGGCTATCATTTTGGGTTCCCTGAAAATGGCGCCTGGACAAGGTATGCACTCTACCAGGGGTCCTTCGAAATCCGTTTTCGGGTGACTGAAACATCGCCTCTTGGTTGCCATTTCTGTTTCAAGGGCACGTACAAGGAACCCTGTTTACTTTGGGTCCCAATGCACGTTCTGAATTCTCAAGCTTTGCCATCTTCATCGGAAGGAATCTCCTTTTCATGCTTTCACTGACTGCCGCCTCAAATGCTTTCACTGACTGTCGCCTCAAACTGATGCAGACTGTCCTGCAACATGGAAGCTGATCTAGCAAGATGTCCAATTCAATTCGTGACCTCCCCATTTCTGCGGATCCATTTCAAAGATCGGGGACTGGGACGTCCAAATCATGCCCCGCGCGCATCATGCCAGCCGGGAGGCCATCTGGACTTGCTCTCGCATCCTGGGCGCCATCACAAGTGTCACCTATCAAGCCAAGGCCTTGAAAAGAGACGTGAAAAACCTATATAGATGAGTTTTGGGCCCAGATGGCCATGGCTTTCTTCTTAGAGGCCCGTGGACATCATGGAGGCTTCGTTTCATGTCCGCCAGCCACTTTGGAGCTGGTTCCTCGTTGAAATTCAGAGCCGAATTCTTCCTTCTCCCAACCAGGCAACCTTCGGAACCGTTCGATCCCTCCAAAGAAACCACAACCTTGCTGCCATCAGCAAAACTCCCTTCAAGCCCAAGGGTTGCAAAGGATTGCACGCAGTACGGACGACAGTTCTCAAAGTCCGTTTGAACCAATTCTGGTGGAAGAGCACTCGGTACATGCCCTCCCACCAATTAACAAACCCTTTAGGAACATGATCCAAGGTTCCATGTAAAAACAGTGAGAGGGTAGCCACACCGAATTGTTGTTTCAGCTATCGGCGAGATGCATCTGCTCCAAGATCTCCACCCCGCGGCTCCAGGGTGTTGCATCCAGCGCTGCTCCGAAAGACACAGCGCCTCGGGGAGCGAGTCGGGCGCCGAAAAAAGCGGATGGCGGTGGGTCCCCGAGTCCCCGAGCTGCAAAGATGGCTTCCGGCCCCAGCCATTTGTGAGTGACAGACACTTCTGACCCGTCTTCACCATGGGCCTGTGTTACGCGGGCTTGACACAGGCCCATCCCTCCCTATATCCAAATTCGCCCCTTTGACAGGTGCCAAGGCACTTCTGCGCAGCGAGATGTTTCCGAGCAGCAGCTTGAAAGCCTGCCAGTGAGACTCTCAGCCCGGCCAGTGCCCAGCTCCGAAATGAAGCTCGAAAGTACCCTTGTACTTTTGCACCACCATTCCCTCAAAAACCACACTAGATGGGTTGAAAATAGGTTGAAATGACTTTGGAGACCCACAGGAAACATCACTACATGAGCACTGGTGACAGTCTTGTTATGGAAATTATGGTACCATTCACTTAAAGTCATCTCCATGTATTGATGTCCTTCAGGGAAGGACTCAGGGGAGCAACGCTCAAAATCCTGCATGAAGGATACCCGCAGCTAGCTACTTCAAATTGGGACTGTCACCTCTCAAGGAACACAAGAGAGGCTAAAAGGATCGAAGCATTCTCCTGCCTTGGACACTCAGAGTCAGCAAGGCACGCACGCACAATTCATTGAGGCACGTGTGCAGGATCTTTGTGTCTGAGTGCCATCTGCGGGTTGATCAAAAGGTCCTTTACATGGGATGACCATTGAGGAAAACCACCGAAACAAGTACATGTCCCACTAAATGGGAAAAGTTACCCATGGTCATTTGGGGGTCGAGCGAAATATGGATCAACCCCCAGTCTCAAATCAAGTGCCTTGCTTGCTTCTCTGCTGGCAAGCTACACCATGACCTGAACCTGAAGCCCCGGAAAAGAGCTTCCATCCCTTCAGTCAGTCCGGGATCCAGCAGCCCCACAATGCCGCTGCATGTTCTTGGCCCGGGTTGCGAGGATTCCTGCACATCGCTACATCCAAAGAGCCGTTCTGCAGCTCCGCTTTGAACAAATAAAACTGGGACCTGACGGTCCCTTCTCGAAGGAGCCTTTGAAGCGCTTTCAACGATACGAAACTCGATAACAACCCAGAAGCGTACTGCAAACAATATTCATAACATACGAATTCAGAGCCATAGCAAGGGAAGCCATTGCAACCCAATACATAGTGACATAAAAATGAACAGACATAAAAGGGTTGCGCATGCCCTGACTATTCCAGAAAGACTGTAGACGTATCAAGAAGGCGCTTCAAGGCGCCAACTTTGTCTAGGTACGTTCGCAAGCATTGCTCACAAAGTATACCCGCAAATTACTTTCGCAACAGTACGACCCGTATCAATGATACAGGCATGACCTCACTTTCGTTGTTGATGTCAGGAAGTTGTCAATTCGCGCAGAAGCCCTCGATGCAAGACGGGCCGTCTCAGGCCTAGACTCCGAGTATCCGGCCTCGGCGCAAGCGCAGAACCAAGCGAAGGTGATTCCTTCCGGTAGAGGCGGAGACAGGTTGTGATGGTCCGAGAGCACGTAGCCGTTCAAATATTCACCCGCTGGTCTGGTCGGGGATAGACTCGTGAGCAATGGCATAAGGCCCACAGGAGGGCATGGACCTTGGTCTTAAGGTTGTCAATGTGGCGCGCCTCCACATCGAGGCACCAAGAAAAGCGTGGAGTCTTTCTGAATGCTATAGTCCGAGAGCGTGCGGCCGTCCTCAAGCTTCTTGTCCTCAAGCCGCTTGTCCTCAAGCTGCCCGAAAAAGATCTGCTGGTCAGTGGGGATGCCCTCCTTGTCCTGGATCTTGGCCTTGACGTTGTGGATGGTGTTGCTCGCCTCCACATCAAGGGTGATGGTCTTGCCAGTCAGCGTCTTCACAAAGATCTGCATGATTCCACACCATCTGCTCAATTGCAGGATTTGTTATTTGCTTCGGGCCACACAGCAACGGTTTCGGCATAGACCCAAAATGGGTGGTTCTCCCATCGGTTCTCCTTTACCATCCCAAAAGGGTTCCCTTAAAAGTGGACGCGCCCCTTGATCCGCCAAACCAAACCTTCAGCTTCTCTCTTGGTGCTTCGGTTTGGTTGGGTGTAAAGGAACGCTTCTTTCTAAAACTCGAATCCAACCAATCCAAACCAATGCGGGGTGTGGGCTACCCCGAAGTCTTCAAACGAAGTCTTCCCGGCGGCCTGCTCCCAGGCGGCCTTCCCACAGGCGCTGCCCGCGGCATTGAAGTTGGCCGCATCCTGCGGTCCGCGAGGATCGCCGCTGCAAACGGCGAGGCTCGCTGATGTTCAAAGCAAATCCGGAGGGTCCGTTCAAAATTTGGGGCTGGACTCCTTGGCTTCCCTTTTAACCAAGGACAAAAAGATCCATGAAAGCCTCCCTCTCGCAAAGGTATCGCCCGAGAATACCAACAACGCACCTTCTCGCAACTGGGTGCAGCTTGGCACACGTCAATTCTGAGATGCGACGGGTTCCCTGTCACTTGGCCGAGCGAGGCCCCAAAGGATCAGTCATAGTGCTCCTCATGGACACTATGATTGGTGATTCTTCCATGTGGCTCAAAGAAGTAGATTCGCTTCTTCCATTGCCTTTGCGCCAAGTGCAAATTGTGCAACTGTTGATGGCACTGCGAATGCTGTTGCTATAACTCATGAACATAATGAGAAGCTTGTAGAATAGAAATCTGAAAAACCTTCTAAAATGTTAGGAACGGCATGAGGAACTCATGCTGGCAGCACCCACCAACCTCCGAATCTATACACACATTGCACGCTATTCTTCCCCCTGCTTTTGACTCGAGCTCACAAAGGGCCAATCCTTCTAAACAGAGTTTTGAGGTACATCTTCAGCCCCACGGCAATCACGGAAGTGCCCACGGCGTGAAAGGCGAAAGTTCGATCCATATGTCCATGTGTTGTCCCAAAAAAAGGATATCGCCTTTCAGACAGACGTCTTTGAGTGCCCAAAACCAGTTGGATGGCCTGGCGCAAGTCGGCGCCCATCACCCCCAGTAGATCGACCGACTGGCGCCAGGGCGGCGCCAGCAAGTTTCCCAGCGCCGCCTCCCCTGCGAAGGTTGAAGGTGCCCCTTTTTGTGGCAAAGGAAAAAACAAAAGGAAGACCGAAGCCATTTTGGGGGGGTCTACAAAAAAACACACCCATGTATACACAGACATATATATATATATATATGTGTGTGTGTGCCTTTCAATGATCCAAACTAAACCAGGCAGCAGAACCCCGACCATTTCGAGGTGTGGTTGTGTGATTTTGGGGTTTTGGACCCTTTGGTTCGTTTGTTTTGTTTCTTTTTCTGGCAAACCAAAAGGAAACTAAACTGGGTGTGGCTCAAAACTTGGGTTCAAAATGGAACCCTGGCAAATGGAAAAGTGGACTAAACCTGCGTAACCAGCTGTTCAATTTTGAGCTACACCCAACTGAAGGGGCCGCTAATTCTCAGAAACACCCATGAGCTGCCGAAAGACCCGCCTCGAAGCGAGCAGCTGCGCAGGAACCGCAGCAACTCCAGCGCCCGGGCCCAGCCCAGGTTCTGGCGAAGGCGTTCCGAGGGTGTCGAGGCCTGATGGTTATTGGCGGGTGTTTGTTGTTGGTTTCTGGTGAGTCTGTTTCTTCTTTTTTAATGCTCTTATTATGCTATTCTGTAATGTTGTTGCGCTGCTTGTTGTTGTGTTATCATGATGATTTCTTAGTCTGCTGCTTTGTTATTCTCTTGCGCGTGTTCATTGAGCAATGAGTGTTATGATGTTGCTCTGCTTGGTATGGCGCTGGTCATTGATCGCCAGCCAAGGCAATGATCTTCAGTGAGCAGAGTTTGCGGGTGAATCATTGGATGCAGGACATAGAAGAGCACTCGGGGTAGCCCCAAACCCTAAGCCCGGAAGCCCAGGGTTTTGGGCGCTCAGGGCTTTGGGCTCAGGGCTTTAGATTCTCAGGGCTAGGGTTTGGGATTTCGGGCTCGGGATTTTAGGGTTTGGGACTTAGGGTCGGGATTTTTAGGGCTTAGGTTTCAGGGATCGGGATTTTTAGGGTTTAGGATTTAGGGCTTGGGATTTTTTCGGGCTGAGAGCTCAGGGTTTTGGATTTCTAGGGTCTTGGATTTATGGCTCGGGGTTTTTTCAGAGAGCTTAGGTTTTTTAGGATTTTTAGGGTTTAGGATTTGGGGCTCGAGATTTCTAGCGTTTAGAGCTTAGGTTTTGGATTTTTTGGGTCTTGGATTTGTGGCCCGGGATTTTTTCAGGTCTTAGAGCTTAGGTTTTCGGATTTTTAGGGCTTAGGATTTAGGGCTCGGGATTTTTGCAATTTAGAGCTTAGGTTTTTTTCGGGTTTTAGGGTTTAGGATTTAGGGCTCGGGGTTTTTAGCGTTTAGAGCTTATGCTTTTTCCTTTTGAGGGTTTAGAATTTAGGGCTCGGGATTATTGCGGTTTAGAGCTTTGGTATTTTTCGTATTTTTAGGGTTGAGGATTTAGGGCTCGAGATTTCTATCGTTTAGAGCTTAGGCTTTTCTGATTTTTAGGGTTTAGGATTTGGGGCTGGGGATTTCCGGGGTTTAGAACTCAGAGATTTTCGGATTTTAGGGTTTAGGATTTAGGGCTCGGGATTTTTAGCGTTTAGAGCTTAGGGCTTTTCGGATTTCAAGGGTTTAGGATTTTTGGGCTCAGGATTTTTAGGGTTTAGAGCTTAGGGGTTTTTGGATTTTTATGGTTTAGGATTTAGGGCTCGGGATTTTTGAGGGTCTTAGAGCTTAGGGATTTTTTTTGTTTTTAGGGCTTGGGATTTTCACTGCTCAGAGCTTAGGGTTTTTTGGGATTTTTAGGGTTTAGGATTTAGGGCTCTGGATTTTTGTGGTTTAGAGCTTACGGATTTTTTGATTTTAGGGTTTAGGATTTAGGGCCCGGGGAGTTAAGGGTTTCGAGCTTAGGGGATTTTTGGATTTTTGGGGTTTAGGATTTGGGGCTCGGGATTTTTAGGGTTTAGAGCTTAGGGGTTTTTCGGATTTTTAGGGTTTAGGATTTAGGGCTCGGGGTTTTTATGGTTCAAAGCTTAGGGGTTTTTTCGATTTTAGGGCTTAGGAGTTAGGGTTCGGGATTTGAAAGGTTTAGAGCTTAGGGTTTTTTTCAGGGCTTGGGTTTTAGGGCTCAGGATTTTTAGGGTTTGGGAGTTAGGGCTCGGGATTTTAGAGGTTTCCTCGGTGTCCTTTCGCGGGGCGGCTCGACTAACCGCGGCTGAAATCTGAGCTGGGCGCCGACAAACAAGCCTCAGCCCTAGGTCCTGCACGACGTCGAAGGAAAGGGGCGGCACGTCGGCCTCGCTGCTCGGCGCCCACTTCAGCTTGAGCGCAAGCTGTTGGGGTCCCGAAAGCCTGCGTCCTCGATGACCGGCAGGCCCTTTCCTGCGGGCGACCCGCGCGGCCCTTATTTTTGCTTGAGCGCCGACCCCGCCTAGGACGACGCGCCCCTTGTCCGACTCGCGCGCCGTGCAGCGGAACTGCGGGACGGGGTAGACGACGAGGTTGCGCTCGTCGTTGCGCTGCGCGTTCTGCAGCAGCCCCATGTCCTGCGCAAAGGAAAGAGACTTGGAAGAAGCGCGGTTGCCTTGAGGATGTTTGCGAGGACCCTTTTGGGGCGTTTGCTGTAGAGCTCTTATACCACGTCCGCACAGGAATAAGGCCGGAAGAGTGAAGGAATGGGCATTTGCAACCCTTGGCGGGGCACATTCGGGAACCTTTGCGACCCCATTGAATTGCTTTTGAGGCTGGGCGGTTGGGGGTCTTGTGGATGTACAATTCGATACTCGTGAATGGAAACAAGAGAAACCGCCGAGGGGGCACTGAAGAAGTCTCGCCTTGAAGTCTCAATAGGACGTTTCACGCAGATGCTTCAACACCTTTAAGCTCCGTGTAAGGTTTGGGGATCTCGTGGAGTTTTGCGTTGGGCGCCACCACTTTGGAGATGGAGCTGAACATAGTGAAGAAGCATTGGCGAACGATCTTTTCACGCTAAGGTCTCAACAAATTCATTTGCGACAAGACTAAGTGTGAGGATCGGTCTCAGGTCTACAAGGGAAAATTGCAGTGGCACTCATCACTCGTGGTCCTTGTCGCAGGTGATTGTCTCAGTGACAGCATTCGAAAGCAAGGAGGACATGTTGGTTTGACAGGGCGAGCTGATGCTCTCATGTACTAGTTGGGGTGTTCAGGGATTGTCTCGTGTCAGGATGTGATGGAAAGGGTCCAAGCTCACCCGAATCGAAGCCATGTGTGCGACTTCTCGAATGATGCGGACATGAGGAAATGAGGAAATTATGTCGGGGGTTTTTGAGTGGTCAGTTTGGCCTTAGTCCTAAGGAAATCCTTGTGTCCGCGACAAGCTTTGTGGGAGCACCTTCAATCGGTTGGTTGCGCTGGATGTTGTATTGGTTCTTTGACATGGCGATCCTGTTCCTCACTTGGTGGCCCTGTGTTGCTTTAAACTCATGAGGCGTTCCCGAGCCCAGAAAGTCTGCTCCATACTCAGAGCGCTTTCTCCTGCAGGGAAAAAAAGCGCGGCTTCCCCCGAGACAAGAAAATGTCTCTCCGGCTGGCGGCCGGCGCCTCTGCCATCCATGACCTTGTCGCCGTGGAACTCGACGTCGTAGGGGGTCTTGAAAGCAACGCGATGCTTCGAGCAAAGAAGCAAGGGCGCCGAGCGATCGCGGGCCGCGCCCTGCTGCTGTCCGAGGCGCGCCGGGCGGCAAGGGCAAAGATTTGGTCGGCGAGGCCAGGAGCGGGAGGCGGGCGTAGGCGGTGGACGCAAAACGCGTGTGCTTCAGCACCTGCAGGCAAGGTGACAAGCTTGCTCTGAGACCTCGCAACTTGTTCCCCGCCTCCAGCGCCACCTTGCTCTCCGACAACGGCTTGGGCGAGTATATGATCTCGCCGTTCTCCCGCCCGAGAATGGCCTTGACAAAGCGCAGGGCAAACCCGCCGCCGGGCCTGCAGGACAAGCGGTCGGTCGTCCTCTGGGCCCTCGCCGCGCCACCAGCGGTGCAGCACGGCCGGCTTCTTCAGGGGATGCGGTGCCCAGTCTCAATGCCCAGTTCTTTCCCCTCAGCCCCCCTCAACTGTTTGGCACCTCTGAGTTGCCAAGCAGCTGAGGGGCTTGAGCCCAAATACCTTTAAGAGTCACCTTCTTGGGAAGCCTGCTCCTTGGCTCTGGCGCCAAAGAGCATTTTGGTCAATGTACAAATTACAAGTTTTGGAGCAAAGCCGTTTCTGCTTTGGGTTGCTGGAAATGTCTGGAAATGTCCTATATAAAGATGGCTTAACAGCTACAGACAAACAAAATGCTTTGGTGGACCGCGGTGGACCCCTTTTGTATTTCAAGAAAAGCCAAAGCAAACCCTTGCCAATTTAGGAAAAAGACCCATCCCGTCTTGAAAACCGATCAATAGCCCCTGGTGGTTTTAACCCTCCAACCCCTCCAACCCCCCCCAACCCCCCCCCAACCCCCCCCAACCCCCCCAACCCCCCCAACACCCCCAACACCCCCAACACCCTCCGCACCCCCAACACCCTCAACACCCCCAACCTGCAGCGGGCTGAAGGTGAACCCGTCCCTCCGCAGCGATCGGGGCGTCATGGCGGCCACATGTGCCAGCGCCGAGGCCCACGTCGCGCGGCTTCCGCGCCGCGTCGCGGCAAGAAGGGCGATGTTGAGGAGCCTCGGGTCTGCATGCGGTCCCAAAAGGCTCCCCTAGCATCCCTAAAGAAAACTCGTCAAGGCCACTTTCCGGCCAAGGTGACGTTCAAAACCACGCAAGATAAAATATGGAGAACCCTGCCTCCCTGATGTTTTATTTAGGGGAGGACAGCGGGCAAACTCGGAAGAACCTTGAAGCGAAGGGGTCATCTGCCATTTTAGTCAAACAACATTTTTCGGGACATCATGGCCTCCGAATGAGTCCGTCAAAAGAACACATGCTCGGGCCAGCTCTGAAGCACCCACCAATTAGAAAGCCAATAAGTCGGGAGACTCTGCAGACAAAAGTCCCCCACTCCTCCAAGTCTGCTGGTTTCATCTTGGTTCCCTTGAAACCCGCAAAGGAAAGACCCCTAGTTGTTTGTCATCCGAGTGAATTGCAATGAGCACTTGTTGGCATGGTTTTGTTTGAGGAAACCAAAAAGACATCCATGTTGCAGGGATTCTTTCCATTGAAGGCGCCAAACCCATCCCAACAAACCGGAACGAGTCGGGCGTTGGGAACCCAGACTATCCCCCCTTTTTCTGGGGGGACAAGGAATTGGCTCTGAAAACAATTTCTGCCCCAGCACCCTCCAAAAACCCGGCACATTTGGAGCCAAACCCAAAACCAAAACCATTCCAACATTTGGCCTGTCCCACCCCTTGGGCCACGGCTTTCGGCCCTGGCCTCGCCCATCGGGCTATCGACTCCGAGGCGCTGCGTGTCTTGGCCCGAGTCCGCCAGCTGCACCGCGCTTCGCCAGGCGCCGCCCTTCTCGCAGGCGCTGGCTGCGGCGGAGCGCAGCACCACGTCGCAGCGCAGGCCGCAGTCCTACCCGCGGCCACGGTGGAACCAAACTGAAAGCCCCGAAATCCATACAAAGAAACCAAGCAAGCAAGCAACCAACCAACAAACCAACTAGCCACAACCAACCACGACCAAGCCACAGCCGACCCCAACCCGCCAACCCGCCGACACGTCACCCACAACTCAGAACGGCCTGTGCCATTTCAAGCAACTGCGCCGCCCTCTGCCACGAGGAGCGCAGCGCAAAAGCAGAAACCGCAGAGGTGTACGCCACCGTGTCCTGACGTTGATTTGAGGTGGGTGGAGTGATAGATGGGTGGGGTTTGGGCGCTTGGCGGGACAGTTGAAAGGACTGTACGGCGCAAAATGGGGAGGACATAAATCCGACCCCCGTTGCCCTGGAAGCACGATTTTCGCTCCAAATTGTCGCTCCTTGCAAGACCTGCTCCCGCCTCAAAAGCTCCCCCGACCACTTCTTTAACTGCGCTCGCTGTCTGCGTCAAGGACAGGCGGCGCAGTGCGTGTTCAAGCGAGTCAAACACGCTCTATGCCTTGGCGCCCACCATGGTGGCTCAGAGTTTGGTCCCAAAGCTGGTGCTCCAACGGGTGCAACAACTGGCTCATTGCTAGAAGCTGCGACGGGGCACACGCCTCATTGCAGCGCACACAACGCGTCTTCAGCAAGGGCAATCTGGGTCTATTCACCACTCCGAAGAAACTTGGAACCTGACTCGTAGAAACAGCCAATTGGATCGGAATCTCCTTTGCGTATGGGACCTTTTTTGAGCTTCATTTCATCGTGTATATATATATATAAAGAGAGAGAGAGAGAGAGACAGACAGACAGACAGACAGAGAGCGAGAGAGAGAGAGAGAGCGAGTTATTGCCAAACCCTGACCATAAATATGTACATGTATATGTATGTTCATAGAAATGTGTGTATATATATATATACATATATACACATCTACATTTGTCATGAAAGTACCCATTTCAGGATCCCACTTTGTGTCCATTTTGTTTTGGCCCGCGCGCATGGTCTGCGGGAGAACTAGTGAACCCTCAAAATGGGACATCCCTTCAAACCATCACAAACAGTATCCAAGGCCTTCACGAACCAACTCCTGTGTGTGAACCTCCGAATAACCCCCCCTCCCCAACCCCCACCCCCCCCCCAAAAAAAAAAGAAGACGCATCTCCTGCGGGACCTCCGCCGCTCGCCAGCGCCCCGCCTTTGCGCAGGCACCCAGCAGTGCCTCAAACACGACGGATGCGGCACCCGTTGTTGATTGTTTGTTGTTTTTGTATATAGCTAAATACTTATCAACTTATCTAGAAAGGTTACTTGCTTGTTTGCCTATGTGTTTGATGTTGGTGCTCTGCTCTATTCGTTGTTGTCTGTTCTATTCATGTATTCATTGACTAATGGATCTAATTGTGCACTTAATCAGATTTTGCCAAGAACATTGTAGACTCGTCGGAAATCAGTCGGATAGGATAGGCTCCTTTCGAGGGACGACAGGGAAGGTTCGCTTCAGAGTCTCAGAGGACGATGTGGGAAGTGGGATGTCCAAAAAAATCGTGTGAGACTCTGAAAGACATGCGTTTTTGGCCCAAGAACATGCTCTGCTGTTGGGGTCGTTTCGACCAAGCCCACGCGTTGAATTTTGGCTCGCTGGGGACGTGAGAATCGCTGCAACCCAGCTTGGAAAAAACAAATCTCAAACCAGAACGATTTATAGTGGAGAATCGAGAGCTATCTTGTTGAAATGAATGTCAATACTCAAACAAAGCATGATGTGTTTTGGATAACCACACGTGTCACTGGGTTGTTGTGCGAAACTTGGGCGCCCCCTCAATTCTTTCCCAAACCGGCGGTAGACAACCAACGATACTGCTAGTTGCTCAACCACATTGCCCGATGCGGCTTTCAAAGAGTTCTATTGCGCCAATTGCGCAGCTCTCTGTCGATCTCTCCGTGGATCATAACCAGAAATGTCGGAGAGCCGCACTGAGGTCACCACATTTGTACCTTGGCTCTCGAACCCGCAACGCGTTAAGGCTTGAAGGACAACGACCTGGTCACTTTCCACTGATCACATGAAGGTTTCTCGTGCTGGACGGCGTTGAGCGGAAACCAAGGAAGCAGCCCATTTGGGGGGCTCCAACAAGCTTGAGAACACCCACATTGGCAGACCTTTCTGCGTGCAGGCCGCTGATGGCGTCAGGACAATGGCCATCCGTCTGCAGGCCGGCCATGATGTCCAAAGCCTGAACCAGCCAGGCGTTGTTTTTTTTCCCCAAAGAAACCCCCTTTGCATTCGAACGACCTCAATGAGGATGGTTGTGCAAGGGTGGTTGAATTTGTTAGAGTACGCGGGGTGATACCTAACCCCTTCCAACAAAGAAACAACAGAATGACGACTTGGCGTTGAGCGCATTTGGATTACCCTTCCCCACTAACATAGCACCTGTGGGAGGGTACCTGGAAGATCATTTTCCTCTTGAAGCGACCCCCTGTCAGGTGCCTTGGCAACGTGGGAAGGAGGGTACCGGCGCAGGTATCAAACTCTCCGGGACCAGGCCCGGCCTTAATTGTTGATGTTTGAGAGGTAGCCTGACAGTTGGCTGAAAGTAGATTGCCGAATCCCTTTTAGTTGGGTAAACAAAAGGATGACTAACACCAAACAGGGCGAATTCACCCAACTGCATGCAGGCCTAGGTGTTCTTGTAGACAAATAGATGGCAGTGGTAAATGACTTGCACACTGACCCAAAACGGGCACCTATGTAGCCAGTTAGCATCTGAACGATTGCATCAAAAGCGAGGCGGAAATCACGTCAATCAATTTGCTCATCACTATTGTTGCGATGAAAAAGACTGGCGAATCTAATATAGGGGATGTGTCTTCCTCTGCAAAATGACCCCTATTAATCAACCATGGGCTAATCTACAACCCTTGATATGGAACAAAAAGCTTTGCTTTTTTGCAGCCCCCTACTAAAATGAACAAACCAAGAAACAAAACAAGAATAACTAAAGACCTGCCAACAACAGAGAAGGTTATTACTCCAAGGTCAACGTGATCGGCTCACTTCAAACTTTGTGAGCTTGCCTCCGCCCAAGCTTTTCGCCGTCCACAGGCACCGAGGGTCTTGACAACTCGCATGCCGAGCTGCCTTTCCTGGCGGGCGAGGTGACATGATGTCCGGTATGTCCTCTCTTCACATGAGCAGGTCTTGGCACATGACACGCAAGCAACGTGCTATGTGTCTCCTTTGTTGTGCAAGTACACCAAGCCCCATCTTTTTGCAGCGCCCGGCTAAAACATGCATGGGCAGCCTCACCCCTACAGTCTAGTAGCAGTCTATGATGCGTAGTGACCGTAGTTACCGTAGTGCGCCCAAAACATTGGGCCGCCTTTGGGTCTCATGAACCAACTGGCTTCATCTTAATATAGGGGAGGCTTTCCTCTTGGTTCACCTTCAGAGGCAAACCCCAAAGGCCACCCGAAAAGAAAAACGCAACTGAACTTGGCAACGGGACGCCCCTTGACACCGGCCTCTGCGGACTTCCGTCGCATCGCGGTTTGCCTGCGGGGCTTGGGGGCTGGCAGGGGCACTCAGAATCTGAGTGCAAACCAAAAAAGCAAACCAAGTCTGATTACCCTCTGGATTGGCATGGAGGCTTAAACCGGTTCAGAACACACCCTCGCCATGAGAGCAAGCAAGTTTGACAAGTGGGCACAAATACTCACCCTGAGATCCAGCAACCACTATTGCCCAAAAGGGATTGCCTGCTCCACCAGTGACAACGACCCTGAATCTATCCAATTAGAAAGGCCTCAGGATCCTTCGGCAAAATATCAGGGACTCCCTGGAAGCTACCCTCATCCGGACCTGCCACTGAGATGCCCTCACAATATCCGGAGCTTTGCGGGCTTCTGTGACATCGAGCCGGGGGACACGGCTCAGATCTATCTCCGGCAGATCAAGTCAGGCGATTGCTACACCACTTGGAAGCACAGGCAATTGCTTGATCTAGAGTGCTCTGCAGAGGGGTAAACAACAAAGCCCCTGGATAGTCGACCTTTTTTGCAGCATTGGCGAATACCGCAGCACTTCCACTCATGGCATGTGGTGAATGTACCTTTGAGGGATCAAACTTCGTGCCTGAGCAAGGAAGGCATATCAAACGTTGAGCGACTGACAACACCGAGAACACAAAAATGAGATTCGGAAATGGATGTGTGATTCCTTTCCCAACATGTCCGTCGTACTTGTTTACGTTCTTGATATAATTTGTCCGTGTCCTTTCTCTTTTCATCAAGGGTCAAATGTTGTTGTCCTCCCCCATCTCCCCAAACCAACAGTAGTCAGTTGTTCCTATGGACGCAACAATTGCGGCATATTCTGCACGATTAATACGCCGATTGTGGGGTGTGATCAGTCAATCGCTCCTTGTAGCTCGTGTGCTCAGCAATTCCCGCCTGCACATCCCATCTGGTCTTGGAAAGCGGGTAAATTTGAGCCAAAACTATCACAGCTTTGCAGCTGGTGGCTCCGAGACATCACATACGCTTGCCAGGGCTTCTCCGATTCGCTGCCAGCGTCCGATCCTCTCCCAGTCTGCAACAAAAAGGGGTACCTCCAGGTTGAGACTAATATGCTGAGCCTCTGTATAGAAACAACAACTAACAGAAGTCCCACTTGGGTGGTCTGTTGCTCTCAGAATCCGTCGACGCTAGTCAACCGTGTAGATAGTCTGGCTCATGTGATTGATACTGGGTTTGATCCGGAACTGCTTTTAAGTCCATCGACTTTCCGGGACCAATATTTAGTCCGTGCAAAGTCCTGTTCATGTCCTTGGTTTTGCCTCTTATCGACGCTTTGAACTGGGGGATTGTGTCGGTCACACTCTTGCACCCCCACATCCTTGAGGGAGGGTATCTAAATGTCTGAGTGTCAAACTAGAAACCTCATTTTAGGCTCAACAGGAAAACAACATGAGGACGCTTCCCGGAGCTTGTCAAATGACACCCCTCCACAAAACTGATGTTTCAAAACTGATGTCTTGGCTGAGCTTCCGGGTGTCCCATCTTGTTTAAATGGATCTTCCTCGACAAGAGGGTCCATCTGCTTTCAAGTGAATTAGAAACGATCTGGTTCTGACTCAAAGATAGAAGGTCAAAATGGGGAAGCCCCCCAAAAATGCGATCCCCTAACAGGGCAACCCCAAAACCGGTGCCTTCCAAAAGTCAGAACCAACGAGGCAGGAAATCGCCTTCAGGCCAAGTCCACGTCCCGGTTCTCAGGGAAATCCCCCCATATAGACATGGGAGCCCTCAACATCAAGACTTTGCTGTTGGACTCCCGTTAGAACAAAAGCCAAAAAAACAACAACAACCAAACAACAACAACCAAACAACGACAACAACAACAACAACAACAACAACAACAACAACAACAACAACAACAACAACAACAACAACAACGCACCGTCATGCTGTTAGCGCGCGCGCCAAAAGTCTGGAATCCCACTGGAATGAGCGCGCAACGTGCTGAAATCACTGTTTTTCCTCAGGGATGCAGCGTCACGCCTCCTGGACGTCCTTACCATGTGCCAGCATGTGTGCAGTTATGACATGATGCACTTGAGCGGGTGTGCTTACCATGTGCCGGCATGAGTGCATTAATGACAAGATTGCACTTGAGCGATGTTGCCCAGCATTAGTGGCAGGTTAGACAGTGATGCACCTGAGCGGGTGTGCTTACCATGTGCCGGCATGTGAGCAGTCATGACATGATGCACTTGAGCGGGTGTGCTTACCATGTGCCGGCATGTGTGCAGTTATGACATGATGCACTTGAGCGGGTGTGCTTACCATGTGCCGGCATGTGTGCAGTTATGACATGATGCACTTGAGCGGGTGTGCTTACCATGTGCCGGCATGTGTGCAGTTATGACATGATGCACCTGAGCGGGTGTGCTTACCATGTGCCGGCATGTGTGCAGTTATGACATGATGCACCTGAGCGGGTGTGCTTACCATGTGCCGGCATGTGTGCAGTAATGACATGATGCACCTGAGCGGGTGTGCTTACCATGTGCCTGCATGTGTGCAGTTATGACATGATGCACCTGAGCGGGTGTGCTTACCATGTGCCAGCATGTGTGCAGTTATGCATGATGCACTTGAGCGGGTAGTGCTTACATGTGCCAGCATGTGTGCAGTTATAGACATGATGCACCTGAGCGGGGTGTGCTTACATGTGCGGAGTGTGCAGTTATGACATGATTGGCACTTGAGCGGGTGTGCTTTACCATGTTGCCGGCATGTTTGCTTTTTACTGACATGATTGCACTTGAGCGGGTGTGCTTACCATGTGCGGTTTAAGAGACAGTTTATGACATGATGCACTTGAGCGGTGTGTGCATACCATGTTGCCTGCATGAGTGCAGTTATTGACATGATTGCACTTGAGCGGGTGTGCTGTTACCCATGTGCCTTATGTGTGCAGTTATTGAATGATGCACTCGAGCGGGTGTTGCTTTTACCCATGCTGCATGTGTGCATTTATGACATGATGCACTTGAGCGGGTGTGCTTACCATGCGCCTGCATGAGTGCAGTTATGACATGATGCACCTGAGCGGGTGTGCTTACCATGTGCCAGCATGTGTGCAGTTATGACATGATGCACTTGAGCGGGTGTGCTTACCGTGTGCCGGCATGTGTGCATTTATGACATGATGCACTTGAGCGGGTGTGCTTACCATGTGCCGGCATGTGTGCATTTATGACATGATGCACTTGAGCGGGTGTGCTTACCATGTGCCGGCATGTGTGCAGTTATGACATGATGCACTTGAGCGGGTGTGCTTACCATGCGCCTGCATGAGTGCAGTTATGACATGATGCACTTGAGCGGGTGTGCTTACCATGTGCCTGCATGTGTGCAGTTATGACATGATGCACTTGAGCGGGTGTGCTTATCACATGAAGGAAAACATGACGAACCCCTGCGGAAAGGCGGTCTTTCGGGCACAATGCGTGCCTCTTGACGTCACCAAAACCTGACCCGTTGAATCCCTGAGGAAAACCAGCATTTGGAGCACGTTGCGCGCTCATTACAGGGGGATTTCCTGCGTTCGGCGCGCGCGCCAACAGCAGGACGGAGGGAACAACAACAACAACAACAACAACAACAACAACAACAACAAGGTAACGGGCGCGTAACGACCCGCGCGTTTTCGTGCACTTCGCTGGAAAAAACAGCCGTGCCTCTTTTCTTTAAACACGCATTGCTTCTCGTGTCACATCCTAATGTCTGCGCAAGCTTGTCCAAGTGCCGCATGGATACAGTGCTGAGCGCGTGCACTTGAGCGGGTGTTGGCAGGCATGGATACAGTGTTGAGCGGGTGCGCTTGAACGGGTGTGCTTACCATATGGCAAGCATGGATACAGGGCTGAGCGGGTGCACTTGAGCGGGTGTGCTTACCATTTGGCAGGCATGGTCACAGTGCTGAGCGGGTGCACTTGAGCGGGTGTGCTTACCATTTGGCAGGCATGGAGACAGTGCTGAGCGTGTGCGCTTCAACGGGTGTGCTTACCATTTGGCAGGCATGGATACAGTGCTGAGCGGGCGCACTTGAGCGGGCGTGCTTACCATTTGGCAGGCATGGATACAGTGCTGAGCGGGCGCACTTGAGCGGGTGTGCTTACCATTTGGCAGGGATGGATACAGTGCTGAGCGGGTGCACTTGAACGGGTGTGCTTACCAATTGGCAGGCGTGTGTACATCTCAAGCGACTATACCGTGTATATTTATATATGATTTTTGTAAATACCCATCCATTTATGCATATTGCTTTGCTTCTGAGGATTGCTCTATGCTTTGCTGGTGAGCTTCTGAGCTTCTCCACTGATGCTCTGCTTCTGAGTTCTTGCATAGTAGTCCGTGTAGTCAACGGTCTCGATGTAGTCCTTGCAAAAATGAGCTCCTCCACTGACGCTCTGCTTCTGAGTTCTTGCGTAGTAGTCCTTGTAGTCGATGGTCGCGATGTAGTCATGTTGAGAAAACTTTGTTTGTGAAAAACACACGAAAACGTACGGGTCGTTACGCACCCGTTACCAACAACAACAACAACAACAACAACAACAACAACAACAACAACAACAACAACAACAACAACAACAACAACAACAACAACAACAACCACCACCACAACAACAACAACAACAACAACAACAACAACAACAACAACAACAACAACAACAACAACAACAACAACAACAACAACCACCACAACCACAACCACAACCACAACCACAACCACAACCACAACCACAACCACAACCACAACCACAACCACAACCACAACAACAACAACAACAACAACAACAACAACAACAACAACAACAACAACCACAACAACAACAACAACGACAACGACAACGACAACGACAACAACAACAACAACAAAAGAGCACACCCACATGTATGTATATATATATGGGTATGCATATATACATACATATCCAATAGACATACATATATATATATATATGGTTGTGGCTCAAATAGATGTACCAAAATGACACCTTGGTAAATGGAACCAAAGACTAGAAGCTGCACCGTCATGCTGTTAGCGCGCGCGCCAAAAGTCTGGAATCCCACTGGAATGAGCGCGCAACGTGCTGAAATCACTGTTTTTCCTCAGGGATGCAGCGTCACGCCTCCTGGACGTCCTTACCATGTGCCGGCATGTGCCAGTTAGACAATTGCGAGCATGATGCACTTGAGCGGGTGTGCTTACCATGTGCCGGCATGTGTGCAGTTATGACATGATGCACCTGAGCGGGTGTGCTTACCATGTGCCGGCATGTGTGCAGTCATGACATGATGCACCTGAGCGGGTGTGCTTACCATGTGCCGGCATGTGTGCAGTTATGACATGATGCACTTGAGCGGGTGTGCTTACCATGTGCCAGCATGTGTGCAGTTATGACATGATGCACCTGAGCGGGTGTGCTTACCATGTGCCGGCATGTGTGCAGTTATGACATGATGCACTTGAGCGGGTGTGCTTACCATGTGCCGGCATGTGATGCATGGCTTATGACATGATGCACTTGAGCGGGTGTGCTTACCATGTGCCGGCATGTGTGCAGTTATGACATGATGCACTTGAGCGGGTGTGCTTACCATGTGCCTGCATGAGTGCAGTTATGACATGATGCACTTGAGCGGGTGTGCTTATGTGCCTGCCAGTTATGACTGATTGCACTTGAGAGGGTGGTGTTACCATGTGCCTGCATGTGTTCAATTATGACATGATTGCACTTGATGGCGGGTGTGCTTACCATGTGCCAGCATGTGTGCAGTTATGATTGATGCACTCTGAGCGGGTGTGCTTACCATGTGCCAGCATGTGTGCAGTTATGACATGATGCACTTGAGCGGGTGTGCTTACCATGTGCCGGCATGTGTGCATTTATGACATGATGCACTTGAGCGGGTGTGCTTACCAGCCGGCATGTGTGCAGTTATGACATGATGCACTTGAGCGGGTGTGCTTACCATGTGCCTGCATGTGTGCAGTTATGACATGATGCACTTGAGCGGGTGTGCTTACCATGTGCCTGCATGTGTGCATTTATGACATGATGCACTTGAGCGGGTGTGCTTGCATGTGTGCAGTTATGACATGATGCACTTGAGCGGGTGTGCTTATCACATGAAGGAAAACATGACGAACCCCTGCGGAAAGGCGGTCTTTCGGGCACAATGCGTGCCTCTTGACGTCACCAAAACCTGACCCGTTGAATCCCTGAGGAAAACCAGCATTTGGAGCACGTTGCGCGCTCATTACAGGGGGATTTCCTGCGTTCGGCGCGCGCGCCAACAGCAGGACGGAGGGAACAACAACAACAACAACAACAACAACAACAACAAGGTAACGGGCGCGTAACGACCCGCGCGTTTTCGTGCACTTCGCTGGAAAAAACAGCCGTGCCTCTTTTCTTTAAACACGCATTGCTTCTCGTGTCACATCCTAATGTCTGCGCAAGCTTGTCCAAGTGCCGCATGGATACAGTGCTGAGCGCGTGCACTTGAGCGGGTGTTGGCAGGCATGGATACAGTGTTGAGCGGGTGCGCTTGAACGGGTGTGCTTACCATATGGCAAGCATGGATACAGGGCTGAGCGGGTGCACTTGAGCGGGTGTGCTTACCATTTGGCAGGCATGGTCACAGTGCTGAGCGGGTGCACTTGAGCGGGTGTGCTTACCATTTGGCAGGCATGGAGACAGTGCTGAGCGTGTGCGCTTCAACGGGTGTGCTTACCATTTGGCAGGCATGGATACAGTGCTGAGCGGGCGCACTTGAGCGGGCGTGCTTACCATTTGGCAGGCATGGATACAGTGCTGAGCGGGCGCACTTGAGCGGGTGTGCTTACCATTTGGCAGGGATGGATACAGTGCTGAGCGGGTGCACTTGAACGGGTGTGCTTACCAATTGGCAGGCGTGTGTACATCTCAAGCGACTATACCGTGTATATTTATATATGATTTTTGTAAATACCCATCCATTTATGCATATTGCTTTGCTTCTGAGGATTGCTCTATGCTTTGCTGGTGAGCTTCTGAGCTTCTCCACTGATGCTCTGCTTCTGAGTTCTTGCATAGTAGTCCGTGTAGTCAACGGTCTCGATGTAGTCCTTGCAAAAATGAGCTCCTCCACTGACGCTCTGCTTCTGAGTTCTTGCGTAGTAGTCCTTGTAGTCGATGGTCGCGATGTAGTCATGTTGAGAAAACTTTGTTTGTGAAAAACACACGAAAACGTACGGGTCGTTACGCACCCGTTACCAACAACAACAACAACAACAACAACAACAACAACAACAACAACAACAACAACAACAACAACAACAACAACAACAACAACAACAACAACAACAACAACAACAACAACAACAACAACAACAACAACAACAACAACAACAACAACAACAACAACAACAACAACAACAACAACAACAACAACACAACAACAACAACAACAACAACAACAACAACCAACAACAACAAACAACCACAACCACAACAACAACAACAACAACAACAACAACAACAACAACAACAACAACAACAACAACAACAACAACAACAACAACAACAACCACAACAACAACAACAACAACAACGACAACGACAACGACAACGACAACGACAACAACAACAACAAAAGAGCACACCCACATGTATGTATATATATATATGGGTATGCATATATACATACATATCCAATAGACATACATATATATATATATATATATATATGGTTGTGGCTCAAATAGATGTACCAAAATGACACCTTGGTAAATGGAACCAAAGACTAGAAGCTGCGTAGCCCTAGCTCTTTAATTTTGAGCCACACCCATAATATATATATATAATAGACATATCCCTTCCAGCAGTTCCCTCTTCTAGCAAGCAAACACCCGCGCCTCGGACACGCAGGCGGAGGCCAGAGCTGTGTGTAGCACCGGCCTCGCAGGACCGGCACTGTTTCGCGCTTTTCTGCGAGCAAGCGGCCTGCAAAAACAGAACCCCGGGAGGAAAATAAGATTAATTGGTTCCAAAAAATGGGTTCCAAAAACAAAGGGTTCGATGTAGATCCTGAAAAAATTGATCCCCAACAAATAGCGGGAGGAGGGGGGGGAAGTTATGGATGTTGTTTCTTTACGCCAACAACCATGAAAACATTGGCCCCAAAAGGAAAGTAGTCACATAACCCTTTAGCTTTGGCTAGACCGGATTCTGGTCCTCGGTGGACTTTAGGAGCTGCACACGTGCCTTGCCCGGATTCTTTTGAACATTTTGTATGCATACTTCTGCTTCTTGGGGGGGACCGCTGAATCTGCATCTTGTTGGGACAAGAGGCATGTTGCCAGGACTGTCCAAACGAAACCAACTTGCCCCAGCTGTTGCACCCCAAAAAAATAACATTCTGAGACTATGGATGCTTGGTGAACCTGAAAATGTACGTTGATGTCCGGAGAGGGGACAAAATAGCTTTCAAGTCAAAGCAGTTTGGAAGAAGCGACAAGAAGCAACAATTTGTAATGAGCTAAGCACATGAGTACGAAGTTGCTTTTGGGCATCACAAGTGGTTGGTGGTTGCCTGCAACCTATGCAAAGGGTCTCATAGAAGCCACGGCGCCAGGCAAGTTCCCAAGGACCCCACAGGAGCTGCTCGTATTGACGCTGGAGGCTGCGCACCTCGCGATGTTCTGGGAAGAAGTTTTGGTCAACCGGCGCCTACCCCTTTCAGAGTCAGAGCTAGCATTGAAAGACTGGCCTGTTGCAGAAAAGAGAACTTCCATAAGAGGGCACTGGTTTCCCTGCATGCTGGATGGTGCCAGGGCGGACTTGCATGCTCCTGGTCCAGCGGACAATCGTCAGCCACAGGGGCGAGCTGTATATCTGATCGGTCCGCGATCCACCTCCATTTCTGTGAAACTGACAGAAATTGAAGCATGTTGCATTTGTTCATTCAGTCGGCCGAACATCTCGGTCAAAAAGAGATGAGCAGAGTTTGTCTGTGTTTTTGTTTTCTGTACATACAAAGGGGAACTCCGCGGAAGCCTACGCAAGCCTGCGCGAGATGCATTTCTACAGGGCTTCAGCCTACACGGAGGCAGTTCCTACGCAAAGAAGCCTTCGCGGCCTACGCGAACTGCGCTGGCACACTATTCCGGCCTACGCGGCTCCGGGCGCTACAAAAAAGACACTGCTCAGATGCCGGTCTCAATTTGCAAAGATCTTGGGGGGAGGTCCTGGCTGGAAAGTCACATGCCCTGTCCAGTGCAAAAACTCGCCTGCTGCAGCGCCCGCCGCGCCGCGCGCTCCGACTGGAAGGTTGGCAGTCCCGTCCGCAAAAATCGGGATACGGAAAAGGAGGCGACTTCCCCTTTTACCAGACTTGTAAAAAATCTCCCCAGCCACAGGCAATTTGAGGGCCATGCAAGCCCTTGCATACGTGCATCTGAAGCAGTCTGCATATGTGCATTTCACATCCAGGCATGCATGCCAGGACTCCTGGAATGTTTGCAAGTGTGCATATGTTCCCATGCATACCTGCATATTTATGTCCAGGACTAAGTTCGTGTAGGACTAAGTTCGTGCATCCGTGCAAACACTTTCTCCGTCATCCACAAGTCCATATTTGAGAATCAGGGGTATCTTCACGATATAGATGTACATGCATGCCCGTGTGCTTCTGGGCCTGCGTGTAAAGTCCGATGGTTCTTAGATGTCCTGGCCACAGGCCAATACGAACATGCGTTTCAATCGTCAAAAGGTTCTTTGCTTGGAAGCTCGACAAGGGCCATCGGCATAGGTGGCCTTCTGGAAAAATAGATGGCCCTGGTAAATGGAACAAAACCCATCTAAACCAGTGGAACCCATCCATTTTTAACCAGGCTCACCTAAAAAGGACACCTATGCACTTCAGAGGCCACTTCGCCTCATCGTTGGATGGGCGGCTCGCGCACAGGGGCTCCCTTCCTGGCGCTCGGACCCCAGGAGCGGTGGGTTTGGCTCCGAATCTCCAGAAAGGTGGGTGGTTTATGTGGGTCATTCCCTGCTGAGGGAAAACAAGAAAAGGACGCAGGATATGTTTTTCAGAAAGGGTCCCACAAAGGTCTGGCAGAAACCGACTCAGCCGACTTCCTCCGGTTCAAACTCGGCTCTGGGACCTGCTTCTCGACCTCGAAGCAGGAAGCACACGTTCCTCACCTCAAACGCCCCCATTCGTGGCAGGCGGCCATCAAATACTCTCATCGGAAGATAGTTTTGAGAAGATGGTTGGAGGATATGAAAACATTTGTTTACACGTAGTCACAATTCCGCACTCGGCCGCCCGCACACTTGGCCATGGCTCAAGCCAAGCCCAAGGACTTGCTGAATGTCCAACCCATGCACTTTGGAAGACACTCTCAAAAAGCCAAAGTGGATTTGAGTAAGCTTCCTGGCCGGCATACAGGAAGCGCAAGCAGGCTAAGACTCTTTTGACGCAGGCGTGCACTGGCTTCAGAAAAACGATTGAAACGGCAAAAGCTGTCATGACCCATTGCCAAGCTTGTTTGCGTGCTTGGTTTATGCTCCTAGGATTGCTTTGAGGAAGCGACAGCGGCCTGGCAACTGACTCTGATATGAGGCCACGCAGCGGGGGCCAACGGCCAGCTACAGTACACACCCAACGCAACTGAAAATGCAAGGCAACCTGCACGTTGCCAAGCGAGTCAAATTCTTGCAGCCAGGTCCTGTAGTACTTCATCATGTACGACATTGCCATGGACCTCGGAATGTCCGGTCAAACAGCCCGTGGCAGGCAGCACATTTGTGATTTGTTATATTTCTTTTCTCAAAGGGGGGTCTCCCTACTTTGGCATCACATCCCCATTTGAATGGGAGGTTCCTTTTGTCAGATCCGGGTACAAACCTCTGGCTTTTGTCAGGTCGGGCACATCACCAGACTGGCTTCTCGCAGCGCAACAATTTCACCCTCTGCAAGGAACTCAATTGCGAGAATCTTTCGATCAGGATCCAGCCAAGCCCTTGCCTGATCATGGTTTGAACCTCTACTGTTTAAACAACCGCCTTTTTGGTGTCGCTTGAATGGGGACCAGGGTCTTAGGAACGCAAACTTGACCCAGCCCTGCGCGACTCACTGGCTCAAGCTTCCGGCACACTACGGGAAACACCCTGCTGGCAGTGGATAAGGACCGATCCATCCTGCAAGAGTCACGGGCAAGCCCGAAAACCCTTAACTGGTCGCCCATCCAACACATGACGGGTGAATGCTGGTTGAGACTTGGGTGGCCCTAAACGGGTGCCAACAACTGGATTCTCATCGGTCCTTTAGTGCAAGCTGGAACCTATTTGATAGAACCTGTTTTGAGTCCCCTGAACTGACACTTTTGCATCAGTTTGGCAAGCGCCAGTCCTCTCGGATGCGGGCTTTCTCTAGAAAGACCCAACTCGCCTGGGCCGCAACTCGGGAACGCGCATCCCTCGGTTTCTCTTCAGGCACTAAGTTTGCTTTGGCGTCAAATATTAGCAGGCATGCCCACGCAACAAGGCAAAGCAAGAAGTATCTTGCGCGTCTTCGCACAAAGCACAAGCCGAAAGCTGTCACTTCACCGCCGGCTGGATCGACAACCGGTCGCTTCGGCCTCCATGCGGGACTGCAAGGTCTCCGTGGCATTGTCCCCCATGGACACCCGACAGTACTCGAACTTTGGATCCTGCACTCGGGCACTCGGGCACTCGGGCACTCGGGCACTCGGGCACTCGGGCACTCGGGCACTCGGCACTCGGGCACTCGGGCACTCGGGCACTCGGGCACTCGGGCACTCGGGCACTCGGGCCAAACTGCCGGCTCCCCAGAATCGGGAGCATCTTCAAATGGATCCGCACGCCAAAGAACTCACCTTCGTGTCAAACACATGAACATCCACAGCACAAGCCCTAGAAGTCTGTACACGAGGAACGAAACTGTAAAATACCTCGAATAACTCTTCTGGGATGTGTCTATTGTCATGAGCAACTCCATCTGGCCGTCCTTCTCGTAGACGTTGGCCACACCACCATTTGAACGCACAGGGGTGCAATTCAAGATGTACCTAGCCGAACACGAAAGTCGACTTCTGCGCTCCAAGGTTTTCATGAAATACGGATTCGACCATGAGTGACGCTTCAAGAACCGCAATGTGCTCTTTTTATGATGCATTGTTCTATTCCGAAATACTGTTGATCACACCTCGTTCCATATGTATTATCACGATTTGTATGTATCAACTCCGCCGACCCCTTCTCCTCAAAGGGGAGGCGCACGGGAAGGGTGGTTGCAGTACAAGCGCATGGATTAGTCTTTGAGGCAAGCATATGACTACTGGCATCATACGGATGCCCATCATCATCATCATCATCATCATCATCATCATCGATATGATCCTTCATCATTCTTATCGTCAACATCATCTTCTATATCCTTCAACATCATCATCTCTTATTAGCCGGCACTGGCGATGCCGAGGATGTCATCATCATCTCTTATTAGGCAGCACTGGTGATGCAAAGGGTGTTATGATGATAGTTGTCATCATAATCATCATCATGATCATCCTTGTTATGATGTCATCGCTCTTCTCATCATCATCATGATGATCATCATCTTCTATGCATTTCAAAAGGCAGGCACTGATGATGCCGAGGATGCTACGATGATAGTTATCATCACAGTCCTCATCCTTGTCATCAGTATCATCACGGTCATCACCATCTCTTATTAGGCAGCACTGGTGATGCAAATGTTACGATGATAATTATCATCATAATCATCATCATTATCATCCTTATTATGATGTCATCGCTCTTCTCATCATCATCATAATGATCATCATCATCTCATTCTTGTTCTTATTCTTATCTTATGATGACAGTTATCATCATAATCATCATCATGATCATCCTTATTATGATGTCATCGCTCTTCTCATCATCATCATGATGATCATCATCATCTCATTCTTATTCTTATTCTTAATATGCATTTCAAAAGTAACGTTAGACCCCATTGGCAATGCAGAGGATGCTACGATGATAGTTATCATCACAGTCATGGTCATCATCATCTCTTGTTAGCCGGCACTGATGATGCCGAGGATGCTACGATGATATATATCATCACAGCCCTCATCTTTGTCTATAGAAGAAACATAGAAGAAAGAGATGATGATAATGATGACAATCATGATGACAATGATGAAGGCGATGACTATGATGACAATCATCATGAAGATGATAAGGATGATGACTCTTATGATAACTATCATCGTAACATCCTCTGCATTACCAAAGCTGTGGATGACTGTCATGATGACTATCATCGTAGCATCCTCTGCATTACCAATGATGCCTAACGCCACAATTGAAATGTAAATAGAAGTATAGAAGAAAGATGGAAGAAGAGATGATGTGACAATTGATGATGACAATGATGATGACGATGATGAAGGCGATGACTATGATGACAATCATCATGAAGATGATAAGGATGATGACTCTTATGATAACTATCATCGTAGCATCCTCTGCATTACCAAAGCTGCGGATGACTGTCATGATAACTATCATCGTAGCATTCGCTGCATTACCAAGGGTGCCTAACGCCACAATTGAAACGTATCTAGAAGAAAGATAGAAGAAAGAGATGATGATGATGATCATGATGACAATGATGAAGGCGATGACTATGATGACAATCATCATGAAGATGATAAGAATGATGACTCTTATGATAACTATCATCGTAGCATCTTCTGCATTACCAAAGGTTCCTAACGCCACATTTGAAACATGAAGTTATTATTTTGTTATTGTTTGTTTACTCAGGCTGGTTAAACGTGTGTGTTTGTCATCAGAGTTTTATATGATTTCATTGAGGGATTTGCTCAAGCTGGAGCCAAGAGATGTCATGCCTAACGCCACGATTGAAATGCGGTATTAGGCATCCTTGGTAATGCAGAGGATGCTACGATGATAGTTATCATGACAGTCATCCGCAGCTTTGGTAACGCAGAGCATGCTACGATGATAGTTATCATAAGGGTCATCATCCTTATCATCTTCATGATGATTGTCATCCTAGTTGTCGCCTTCATCATCGTCATCATGATTTTCTTCTATCATCATCCTTATCATCTTCATGATGATTGTCATCATAGTCATCGCCTGCATCATCATCATCATGAGTGTCATCATCATCATCATCTGTTTCTTCTATCTTTCTTCTATATACATTTGAAATGATAGAAGAATATCATGATGACGATGATGAAGGCGATGACTATGATGACAATCATCATGAAAATGATGAGGATGATGACTCTTATGATAACTACCATCGTAGCATTTTTGCATTACCAAAGCTGCGGATGACTATCATGATCACTATCATCGTAGCATCCTCTGCATTACCAAGGGTGCCTAGCGATGATCGTGACTACGCATCATTATCGAAACGGCACCTCGCCTCAGATGCCATTTGTGTCCTGCCTTGATGATAATCATCACTACGCATCATTCGCGATAATCATCACTACGCATCCCCAGCATCTCCAGCAGCGATGATCATAATCATGACTACGCATCACTGTCGAAACGGCACCTCGCCTCAGATGCCATTTGGGTCAAAAAGAAACCAAAGAAACCAAAACCAAGGGCACTGTTTTTGGTTGCTCGAAAACCACAACTAAATCCAGGGGCCTTAAATCCGGCCACCGGGGGGCTTCAGACCCCGTGGTCCGCAGGCCCGCAGGGCCTACCTTCAGGTATAAGGCCGTCCGCCCCATGCCGCCGACCCACCGCCGAACTTTTGCGCTGCGCCAAGCTGGGCCCACCCTTTTAAGGGGCGAAGGATTTGCGGATTTGTTCAGGCGATTTTTGGCGGCTTTTTGAGCATCTCCCCGCGGAGTCAAAAAACGAGTGTTTTTTGGGGGATGCCCATAGTGGATAACATCCCCGGCATCACCTGCATCATCCGCATCCTTGGCGGACATTGATGCGGATGATGCCGGCGATGCGGGTGATGCTGGGGATGTTGTCCCCCAAGTCGGGCCAATTTTGCCGAAACGTGCAACCTGAAAATCTTAAAATCTAAAGTGGATGGAAAATAAATGGAACATGGCCTGGATTGAAATCTCAAAATCCTAAAGTCTTAGATTCTTAAAATCTTAAATTAAAATCTAACCATCAATCTTAGAATGTCAAGATCTTAAAATCTTAGAACTTAGAATCTTAAAATCTGAAAATATAAAAAAAAATCCTAAAGTCTTCGAATCTTGAAACCTTAAAAACCTTATGTCTTAGAATCTTGAGATCTTAAACTCTTAAAATATTAAATTCCTAAAGTCTTACAATCTTAAAATCTCAGAATCTTAAAAAGCTTTAACAACTTAAATTCTTTAAACCTCGAACAATTGAAATCTGAAAATCTTAAATTATTAAAATATTACCTTCCTTCAATCCGGGCTATATTTTAACTTCCTTACACTCTTAATCTTGAATTTTTGAAATCTTGAAACCTTAAGATCTTAAAATTACAACCTTAGAAGATAGAATATTGCAACCTGAAAATATAAACATCCTCAAGTCTTCGAATCTTGACTTCATAAAACCCTCATGTCGTTGAATCTTCAGATGTTAAAATCTTAAAATATGAAATTCCGAAATTCTCAAACTCTTAAAATCTCAGAATCTTAAAAGCTTCAAAAACTTAAATTCTTTAAATCTCGAACTATTGCAATCTGAAAATCTTAAATTCATAAACAAGTAAAATATAATATTCCTTCAATCCGGGCTATATTCTAAATTCCTTAAACTCTTAATCTTGAAATTTTGAAGTCTTGACATCTTAAGATCTTAAAATCTTAAATTCCGAAAGTCGCCAAATCTGAAAATCTCGCCAAAAATAAAATCTTAAAGCCTTCGAAATCTGATAATGGATGGAAAATGGCTGGGCAATGGCCTGGCTGTTATAACCTTCAATCACCTTAAGTCTTTGAATCTTAAAACCTTAATTCCTAAACCATTGAAGCCTTAAATTCCAAAAGTCTTCAAATCTGAGACCCTTAGAATCTCAAAGTGTTTAGAATTGCTTAATCTTAACATCTACTCATCGGACTTACCGGAAAGGGAAGTGACAGAACGGGCAGGGCAAGGTGCCCGGTGGCCGGCTGTGTCGCGTCAGCGTGTAAATAATTATGTTACTCTTAATCATCTTAATCTTACTGGTTTTGAAATTTCACAAAGAAAACGATGCAACCATGTCGTGGGCAAACCGCCATGGAAATCTACAGGCTTTTGACCATAATCCAACAGGGACTATGTCAATGGAGGAAATGCCCGCATCTCCATAGAGCTGACGGGCACAGACTACAGTCGAATTCGGCACATACACGAGGGAGTTCTCAACATACGTGCCCCCACCCTCTGGCAGATTTCACGGGAATAGAAACCAACCATTTCTAGGGGTCCCTTACAACACAGAATCATCTACGATCCAACATCAGACAAGCGCAACTGTAATCCCGGCTGCCAGCTGCATCACCCACAGGGCTCTCTATGAATGGGCCAAAAAGGTGATGGTTGGAACCATGAAAAGACTTTGAATCTTTGAGCCATGCCAAAACAGTTTGAGCGGAGATCAACACTGACAGCTCCCACACTGCGCCATGGCGCACCGGATGCTGTGCTTCTCAAGCGCTTCCCGGTCCTTTGCATCCTTCGCTCAACTGACACTCGGAGACAAAATGTTCAAGCAAGCGCTCGTTGCGACCCCAGAACGACCCTTAGTGGCCATTGACAGGGCAGCATCTCGTGGCGGAAAATCCCTAGCGGAGCCAGCCGCCAGCAAAAGCCTCTGTGAAATGTAAACGTACATGCAAATGCGAATACATATCGATATTTTGGTAAATGCGAACATACATGAATACTGTGTGTATGTACATTTGAGAGTTTGCATATGTGTATGTCCAAATCAAGGAACCAACTTAGACCATTCGCCACTCGGGTTAGCAATTGCTGGAACACCTCCAAACAGCGGAAGTGGTTTGATGTCCAGGGTTTCCAAAAGGTCCAGGTGTTTGGGGCAAAACCTCAAGGCAAACAAGAGGTTATACCTTGAATAAGCTCGAAAACAGGGTCGGGGTTCTCTCAAAATTAACCCATGGGGGTATATGTGTGGTTGTCAAACGGGGGTGCTTTGTGGGCGTGCCTCAAAAAGGTGGCACAAGGCGGCACCATCCAAACATAGGGACCCCACCACATCTCGCCTCCGCGCCGCCAATGAAGAGCCAGTCCAAATCCTGCGGGAAAACGGCGAGACAGCCCGACTTGAAGGTATGGGGGACTCCATGACTCCTGGAAGGGCTTGATTATCATATGAACTCGCCGATTGAGATTGACGAAACAGAGCCTTCAACATGGGCGGAGTCGTTTTCTTGCGTCGCCCCCGTCACCAGCTCCGCCCAGTCACCTTGTTCGGAAGCTGGGGTCTGGTTGCAACCTGCAACCAAACCTGCCGGGCGAACTGCGAAAGTCAAGATCCCAGGTCCTCGTGCTTCACCTGGCCAGACTTGACCCAACCACAGCTGCACGCCAAGCAAACCAAACCTGGCTGCGACCAACCCGCCTGGCCCATCTTTTCGTCTTTGACGACTTTGGCCTTCTTCTCCTCGTCACACTTTTCGCGATAGACACGGTGGGACAAAATGCTCGATGAGACCCTATGAATGGCTGGCAAAGAAAATGAGCATGTCCAAACAAAAGGGACAACTGCACCAAACCCCGGCCCAAACTGTTCGACACGAGTGCGTTTGTGAGACGGTTTTGTGCAGTGTCCTTCTTCTCTTTCTTCTTCTTTTTGCCATCCTCGCCTGAGTCACGCAGTGGATGATTGGCTACAGGATTACTGTGTCCCCTTTTGGGGGAACCTCCGTTGCATGGTTTTGAAGGGGGCAGGCAAAAGGAAGCTGGCCAATCTGACAGAGTCTGAAGAGGAACCTCATATAAGAATCTTGGCATCCGCGCCATCCACGCCATCCACGCCATCCTTTGCCTCTTCACCGTCCTTGGCGCCCTCACCCTCTTTGGAGTCGTCGCCTGGGAATGGCCCAAATCACACGGGAAGATGGCTCTCCCTTTACAAGGACTAGAGTTGTAGAGAAAAGAAGGCAAAATTCCGCGCGAATCTCGGAAGACACGCTAGTGACTAGTGAGCACGTGAATAACCGGATCTGCTTTTCTCCTCATGTAACCAAGCTACCGCTCCTGGTGTAATGCCGATGCACCTTGTTGCAATGCGCACAGTCAAACTGTCTGTCTTGACGCTTGACCTCGATTCATCAGGAGGGTCCCAAAAACTAAGAGCAAGCTCCACTGGCAGGAGCTTCATGAGTGAGCCACGAAATTATGGATCAGCGCATACCATGCGTCCGAGCATATCCTCAAAACACTGGGGGGTTGCCTCACTGACACACACGAAGAGCACAAATTGGTTCCTCTCTGGGCATTCAATCCAACACGCCAAACCCCGAGCCTTCCTCTACTTCCGCCTCCTCCGCGGGTCCTGTTCATGTCTAAACCAACACGGTCCAAACGACATCTGCCCCGCTCCTCAGCTCAAGCCCATAAAGATATACTGTGAATCCTACGAAAAGCCAAGACACATGCCTCGACCTTTCAGACTACATGGGAGCGGGTCAAAATTAATCCACAAGAAAACCGCTGGTGTTTAGTCCTACCAGGTGGCAATTTCGGGTACAATTGTTGACCCACAGCCACATTGTGTTCTTGCTTCCCCTTTTGCTGGTGGTCAAAGTTTCGGTCACAACATGAAAGCCACCAAAGTCTGATCTTCGTGAACTGCGCACGAAGTGCCTCCAGGAAAAGAGTAGCATTTGGCATCCGTACCCGTGGCAAAAGCAAAGAAGCTGGTTTCAGTCGAATGAGACCTCTTGGGTGAAATGTGAAGAGTACAACCCACCTTGGGAGACCGGCGGAAATGAATGCGTTTCTTGGTGACATGTTGTACCACTCCGGGGCAAATCTTGGCTGAAGGTGCTGCAAACCCCTTTTTTCCGGGTCCTGGTGCTGGCTGCGCCTGGAACGAATCAATGAGGTTGCCTTGCGAATCGAGGGGTCCTTCTGCAAGTGAATGGCGCTTGTCTTTTACTGTAGCCTTGCAAAGGACACAACTCCGCATCAAAGCATGTGTATCTTGTCTAGGCCTTGGAATCAAGCTACTTCATCGAGTCATGTCAATCCTCGCTTGCCCAATGGCAAGCAGAAGGCGGACGATTGAGTCGATCACTCAAGGTGGACCAACGCTGAGGCACCAAGCGAAGTTGGGCTTTGGAGAAGTGAAGTGGGTGCTTCTCTAGATGGTTGGAAGCGATGAGCAAAACCACCATTTCAAGGGGAGTCGAGTTTTGAGAAACACAGAGTAGGCCAGTTGAAAAGCTTCAAGAGCACCATCATGAGCCCAGACGACATCGGTACCAATGTCATGACCATGTGTTTTCAAAAAGGCCGTGCAATGCCTGTAAAGCCGAGGAGCAAAAGTATCTTCAAGAAGATGTTTACAATCAACAAAATGCTCACAAACATGAAATCATTTGGAATTGTTTGGAACAACTCAGTCCACGCCTCCCCGTCTCCGTCTGTCATGCCGTCGAAGCTGTCCGGTCAAGCAAGATTCAATTCAAAGCTAAGCATCTGCCATGAACATGACCAAGAAATGTATGATGGAGTCTCAGTAAGCAAATAGCAAAGCTTCTTGACTCCACTTCAGATACGTCTCTTGTTTTACTTTGTTTCTGTACTTTTGAGCCAGCAGGGCCAAGCAAGCTGTCTCAGTTTGGTACCCTCGCCTAGCGATGTAGTCTTTAGCCCACAAAGCCTCTGCCGAAATATCTCCAGCGGCCTCCGGTCACTGAGGATCTGTGACTTTTTGGGAAGACCGCAGCCCTTGTACAGCACCCTCGAACTGAGAATTTCCGCACTCATTCAAGGTGCATGACGCAACTTTTCCCCGACTCAAGCATTCAAGCTTGAAGCGCTCCCCAACAGCCCATCAGTTGGGAATGTGCCAAAACTAGAAAGCACCAAAAAGTGATTGGTGTCATGTTGACTCACTTTCGAAACCGTTTCCTATTTTTTGCTATCTGTTTTTCCCGAAAGCATCGCGAAGGGCTCTTCCGTGCGGAGCCCTTGGACAAGTTACATAGAGCCAAGTTACATAGAGCCAAGTTACATAGAGCCAAGTTACATAGAGCCAAGTTACATAGAGCCAAGTTACATAGAGCCAAGGTGAGGAAGAGCTAGAGCTTCGGCGTTAGCAGCTATGTAAGTTAGTTTAGGTTTCTAAGGCGCCGGGGCGGGAGTTTGATCGTCGCTCGGGATTGCGACCCTCTGCGGAGATTCGCGTGGTCGAGGTCAAAAAACTAGGGGCTTTTTACGATTTTTAGCATGCCCGCGCGACCCTCTGCGGAGATTCGCGTGGTCGAGGTTCAAAAACTGAGGACTTTTTACGATTTCTGCTGGCCGCGCGCGACCCTCTGCGGAGATTCGCGTGGTCGAGGTTCAAAAACTGAGGACTTTTTACGATTTTTAGCATGCGCGCGCGACCCTCTGCGGAGATTCGCGTGGTCGAGGTTCAAAAACTGAGGACTTTTTACGATTTTTAGCATGCGCGCGCGACCCTCTGCGGAGATTCGCGTGGTCGAGGTTCAAAAACTGAGGACTTTTTACGATTTCTGCATGCGCGCGCGACCCTCTGCGGAGATCGTGCGCGTCGAAGCGCTCTCGCTGTGGCGCCGTGCGAATTTGTCTTAGTCTCGGCGAACCCTCTGCGGAGATTGTGCGTGTCGAAGCGCTCTCGCTGTGGCGCCGTGCAATATTCTTGCTCGCGAAACGGCCTTTGGAAGTTGTCTCGTGGTTTGCGCGCCTGCTTTCGCAATCCCGCGGTCGCGGGTTCGATTCCCCCCTGGTCCGCGGCAGCTCCGGCTTGAAAATCGCAGCTTTTAAGTACAAACGTAGTACGCGGAGCGTGCTCCTGCAGCTCCGGCTGGAAAATCGTAACTTTTAAGTACAGACGTAGTGTGCGGAGCGTGCTCCCGCAGCTCAGGCTGGAAAATCGCAACTTTTAAGTACAAACGTAGTACGCGGAGCACACCCCCGCAGCTCCGGCTTGAAAATCGCAACTTTTAAGTACAAACGTAGTACGCGGAGCGTGCTCCTGCAGCTCCGGGTGGAAAATCGCAATTTTTAAGTACAGACGTAGTATGCGGAGCGTGCTCCCGCAGCTCAGGCTGGAAAATCGCAACTTTTAAGTACAAACGTAGTACGCGGAGCACACCCCCGCAGCTCCGGCTGGAGAATCGCAACTTTTAAGTACAAACGTAGTACGCGGAGCACACCCGCGCAGCTCCGGCAGCACTTGCGCAGAGCAACTTGCGCAGAGTCACTTGCGCAGAGCAACTTGCGCAGAGCAACTTGCACAGAGCAATTGCACAAAGCACTTGCGCAGAGCAACTTGCACAGACCAACTTGCACAGAGCACATGCGCAAAGCGCTTGCACGGAGCAACTGGCGCAGAGCACTTGCGCAGAGCAACTTGCTCAGAGCACAGAGCACTTGCGCAGAGCAACTTGCACAGAGCACTTGCGCGCAGCAGCTTGCAGAGAGCAACTTGCGCGCAGCAGCCTGGAACAATGCAGCTTGCGCAGACCACTTTCGTGAGAAATCGCGCGGCGCAGTTTGAGAGGAAAGTAGGATGATGAGATGGAGCTCTCATGTGACCATACACACTGATCATTGCCGCGCGCAGACACGCTCGCCGCAGCGATGTAAAAAGGTGTCTCCGCGGCTGGATGAGCACCTGTGGAAAAATGCTTTCGGGCCAATCGTCCTCTAGTTAATCATTTTGACACCCCACCAACTGACAAGCTCGCTACAGCTAATTCAGCAGCGTTGAAGCACCTTGGAGCACCACATTTCAATCAGCAGCTTCGGCGCTTTCTCTTCTTTGGTGATGGCCCAAGTGCATCAAAGACCTGGCCGGCAAGTCCAGCCTGCATGTCTATGTTGGCATGCTTGGGAACATTCGCATTCATCCATCACAACATATTTATATATTGTGTGTACATTCAGGGAAATTCACGCGCAAGTATGCAGGTACATCCACTACATACACAAACACATGACATGGCCGTGACTCACATTTTAAACCCTGCAGCTTCTGCTTCTGACTGGCGCCTTGCCTTCTGGAGCCCGCTGGTGATCCCGGCGCGCTCTGCATCTGATGCGGTCAGCCAGATGAGCTCCCGTTCCTCCAAGAACCCTCGAACGCCCAGTACAAGTGACATCAAGTGCTTTACCAAACTGTGGAAAAAGGGGAAACCTCCCTGACACCCTGAGTGAGAACACCCACAACATGCTCATTTTCAGGCAAGCGGAAAAGAGTGCGGTTTCCCTTTGATTTCCTTTCAAGCCAACAAGAGTACCCCCAAACAACGACACACCCAACCAGGCCTATTGCCACGTGACCATTGCTGAAACCGCCAGCATTCCTGCTAATGGCACCAATCAGAAAACACTGGAGAACACCCCAGTCAGAGAACTCAAGCACAGCCTCGGAACAGGGCATTCCGAATTCCGGTGCGTTTTCTTCCGGCAAACGGCCTCCTGGCTGGCGGGCTTCTTCTCCAGGTGACCCTGGAAGACGTGCATCACATGGCGCTCGTGGGAGAAGAGATGCTCCAAAGCCCCAGCTCTCGGCTCCAGATCCACCTCCAGCCCAAACGACGCCAGCAGCGCCTGCAGCTGCGAAGCACCGGAGGCAAGGTCCGCCTCAGCAAAACGCGGAACGCGGACCGGTCGCTGGAGCCCAAAGCGATTTCTGGCTCCTCCAAAAGCGAACAAACAGAACCACCCCCTCGCCTCGGCTAGCTCCAGACAAGGGAACTGCAGCTGGTTCGCAAGCAGCCCCCGCGCCGGCCGCCGCACCAACACCCACTCCTACCGCAATTGGATTTGATTTCGATGAGCTTCGGTTTGGCATCCGATCGGCACTTTGAAACGGCCGGCCGGGGTGATTCTCTGGCCACAGATTGGAGCGAGAGAAACATGTCGATGTATCTCGCTTTGCTCTTCATGGCCCACTGGCCGCTATCCTTGGCACCATCTTTCGATATGACTTCCGATGGCTCAGCCCGCGCCTCCCCACAGCTGACCGCCGCCAGAGCGAGCACTCGCTCCCGGCGCGGCTTCTTCAAAGCCTTGCCGGGGAAGATCGTGACCGAAGCCACCTGAGCCAAAACGGGGGGCCACCAGGGAAGGGCGGCTGTTTATGGTTAGAACTCGACCTTACCCCAGCTCCCATCATTTGGCCGAAGGGGAACAAAAAGAAACATGGCAACCAACCCAAAGAGTTCAAGCCTTCAGGCGCCACGAGTCCCAAACCATCTCTATAGTTTCCACCCCCAAGAGGCTTGCGGGATATCCAAGCACTTGTTCTAGCCATACAAAGGGTGTATACCCCCCCTTCACTTACCTGGGTTTTGATTGTGGCTCATCTGAGCAAGAGATTACCCTCACCAAAATATCGTCACTTTGAGGTGCTGCGACATATGCCTTTCCTTGCGACAATTGTGGAATGCCGCCGAGATCAGGTTCATTCTGTTTAGCCTGCGCAACAACTCGTTCTCTCTTTGTTTTCAGAATTATGAGGCTGTCACGGCTTGCATATCCTCTCTCCTCCACAAGAAAAAAAGGCGCACCACACCTCCGCCCTCCGCGCTCTTCTCTACCTCCCCTCCCCGCCTCCCCGGCCACCATGCGTTGGTGCGCGCGGCACATGGGCCGCACCGGGCACTGCTGACAGGAGGGCGATGAGGGGGTGCAGATCAAAGCGCCCAGCTCCATGAGGGCCTGGTTGAAGGCACCTCAATGAGACTCGGCTGACGCATCTGACGCATCAGTCCGTACCGTTCGCTAGTGACCTGAAGCTCGGCGAAGGGCTGAAACGAGAAGGATGGTATGACCGAAAGGGGATCAAATCTGAACCGTGGAAAAAAGCGCCCTGTACCGGATGGATGCTCCCATCAGTGCTGTGGAGAAGTCGCATTAAATCCGCTCCACGCAATGTTCAAAAACAACCCTTTGTGGCAGCCATCTTGGCCCAGATCGGCCACGCTTATGGGCGGTTCGCTCTTATGGGCGGTTACGCAGCCTGAGAAGTATGAGGTGCGGTCTCTGAAGCCGCAAGGGGGGCCCTCCTCAAACTTCCCCATGCATGCCATCGGTTTGTGTCAAAATAGGTTCGGAACTCAAAATGTGTTTCCCTTTTGTTGCCCGACAACGACACCTATGTTATGGATGGCAATGATGGCTTACAGCAAGCAGACATGATTGCTAAAGAACCCTGACTCGTGTGCCGCGATGAATCAGAGGGTGACCTTTCAGCAAGAGCTTTCTGTCTTTGTAGGGAAACCCTCTGGCCAACCGGGTCAACTCGAGAAAGAACCAAGACCAAGAAAATAAGCGAGAAACGCCGGGTTGCTTCTGCCCAACAGCCCAACCCCCTAAATTCCCGGCCTGGGTCCTCCGGATCCACCAGCTCCTCTGCCAGCTCCCAGCAGACTTTTTGGAGCTTTGCAGACTTGGCCGGCGCCCCCAGCCCGCCCTGGGCCATGGAGGGGCCTTTTGAGAAACACCCAGCGCTGGTGTCGGATTCGTTCCAATGACAGTATTGCAACCCTGAACTAAACTCGAAATGGACAAAGATTGGTTCAAACGGGCATGTGCCACAATAGGTAGGACTCCAACATGTTGTCTTGCCTTCTGGCTTGCCTTTGAAACCGGGCCCCCAAAACGGGCACCGTTTTGGAAAAGACAAAAGTTCTTGTAAAGTGGGCACCTGCAGGCGGCTGAAGACCCGCTCCACGTTCCCATCCACCACAGGCGCCCGGAGGCCCAGCGCGATGGAGGCGATGGCCCCGGCCGTGTATGGACCAACCCCGGGGATGCCGCGCAGGGCCTCCAACGTCTGGGGCAACTCGCCTGGGGAAAAACGTCTTGGACGCAGCGGGCCCCAGCGCACCGAATTTTGTTGTCACTGTTCGAATCGCCGAAAACCTGGAAGAATCGGGTGCTACTTGTATTTCCCCATGTTGACTTGTTCAGGGATGTGTGGTTCGAACGAATTTTAGAAAGCAAAAAAGCTTGGTGGCTGTTTGCCAAAACAAAACGATGGAGAAAAAGCCGCGGATCAACCTGTGGAACACTACGATGGTGTTTTGGAAAATGATGTGCGCGGCCACAATCATCGGCAAAACAATGAAGCACATCAAAATGCTCAACGAACCGACAGCCAAGTCACCGTCATGTTTTTCCAATAGGTACTTGGCACCCTCATGCAACCTTCTGGCACGCCCGTAAAATCCTAAGCCGGCCCAAACTGCATTTACCTCATCTGCAGACGCAGCTGCCAATGCGGGCACAGAAGGAAACGATCGCATCCATGTAGTCCAATAATCGATCACCACCTCAACTTGTGTTTGTTGAAGCATCACCTCTGAAATCCAAACCCCATACGCAGAGCGATGAAAACATTGTTCTTCCTTCTGCGTGTCTTCTTCGTCCAAATCAATCACCGCAGGCCGACACGCAGAATTCAGCTTCCCGAAAACACCGGGAAGCGTTCTTTGAATTTGATGTTTGCCTTGCTTCGATGGTCTTGCCTTGCTCCTGGTCCATGGTGAAGGATCACCTCTCCATGGCAATTTGCGCCGGTGATTCAAGTACCACCGTAACAAAGCGGCACGGATGGGCACCTCACGTTCATGCCAGCCAACGTTCGCCGCAGCTTCCTCAATGTCAAGTACTTGATTTGGGTCCTTTTGCACAGGTGGCCTTGTGCAAGTCGAAGCCATTCGATTTTGCTACCATTGCTGCACCGTCTGCTGTGCCTACACGCAAACTAGCTCATACCGACATGGCAATCCTGACAAAACGCGTCACATGAAAAAACACGGGCCACTCAAACAGAAATCAAGAGCCTGAATCCAACTGGCACGTCGCATGATTATAACGCCGTCCGCTTCTTGATTTGCACTAGCCACACAAGCATTTGCAGAATTACACCAACACAATGCAAACATACAATTCATGCAAATCATGACAAAGGATATTGACCTTCGTACATGCTGGAAAACGGTCAGCAAGCCATAGACATTGCGGCGAATGTTGGCATCGATGGGGCAACGCGTGTGAATATCAACACAACGTTCACCAACCGAAACACAAGCCTCAAACGCGACACTGCCAATAAAAAGCGAAACACGCTGCCTGATCTAGAAACAGGCAACAACAAAAACACGGCGGAAACAAGGGAGGGTCAACCCGGGAACCCAAAAACGTGTTTCCTGTGATGCATCTGCTGCAATGCGTTCAATGTTCCTGCGATGTTCCTTTGAACTACAATTTAAATGGTTGCAGCATGCAGGAACAACAAAAAAGGCAAAACATGAACTAAAAAAACATGGAACTGAACAGTTCCTTAAGGCACATACTGCAACGACAAAGTCTAGACTGCACAAATTTCCTGAACACGTCCAACAAAATGTGAATAGTAGCGACCCTTTTTTGAGCAAGTGTGCCACGCACGACGGGCACGGCCCGTGGCACAACATCCTGCTGCAGCTTCCCACCTTTTTCTGCATTTTCTGCGCGACCTGTCAAGCACCGCAAGAAACAAGACTGGACTGGACAAGGCTGTCAATTGTTTTTTGTTCAAGACGCACAGTTGCGTGGTGCCAAACAATGAACGATAAATTCGGACAGGGGCTGCTGCAGTTCATGTTGCGGTTTTGCGATGAGCGGATCGTTTTGCTGTTCCACACGGCCGTTTGTGTCAGGAAAACAAAAAGCCAAGGAAAGTCACACCGAAACCAAAACACAGAACTAAACCACAAAACAAAACACAGACGTTCTTTCCCCATGTCGCTTTCAGCAAAGTCACCGGTCGACTAAACGGAGAGTCCTCGTGCTAGTAAACAAAAAACGTTTCAAAGAAGCAACAGGCAAACAAATTCCCTAATGACCCCGCAGTCAGTCTTAGGACAGAACACAAGGCCGTACGCCTGCGCCCCACGCAAACGGAAGTAGCAACTTTTTGCTTGCGAAGGACAAGACGATCTTGCAAAAGGCCAAGCCGAGAACAGCAGTTTACCTTATCTTGCTATGTCGAAGTTGCTTGACAGTTACCTCATCCATCGATCTGCAACTGAGCTTCAAAAGCTTCTCTTGGAAGACAATGTAGTTGTCCTCCCGGATTTCAAGGAACTATTCACGTTGCTTGTGCGAAGTGTGCAGACAGGGGATGTTGATCACACCTCTCGGGCATCTCAATGTATTGACCATGCGCCGAAGCAGAGACGGAGAAAGGGCAAGGCGCGATGCACCTTTTGTCGGACGCTGGTCCGCGTTTGCGGTCCTATCATCAAGCTTGAGTGTGCGAAGCATTTCAAAAGTGAGGCAGACAGGCCATTCGCCCTGTTTGAACAGTACGTGAAGGACGCTCGAAATGAGATTCCCGACCTGCTGTTGGAATCATGATGTCGTTAAGACCTGTTGCACTGCTCCTAGCTTGAACCCAAACAACCCTCACAAAAGAGAAAAGCGAGAAAAGCGCGCATTCCTTTTGAACCGGGTTGGTGGAAAGTGCACGGGGGCATGTTCACCCCTGTTAAACGTATTGAAAGAGCCAGACATGCGTGTCCTGGCACGCTGCAGTGCATAAGCACGGCGTGGCATGCGTGCCCACGCATAAATCAGCGGACAGCGGTCCGTGATTCGTAAGAGCGTACCGCGGGCACTGCCCTCAACAGCTGAACGTTAAAGGTCCCGCGCACTGCTCCTAGCCTCAAACCACAAAGAACCCTGAACCCAAAAGCCGACAGCAAGGCGCACACCTTTTTACCGGGTTGCTTGGGAAGGTGGCACTTTCCTAGGGCACTGCGGTGCACCTAGGACAAGGGGCGAGATGTTCCCCCCCCTTGTGGAAAACAAGGTTGCAAGACAAGCGTGCCCTTGCATTAAAAATGCCAGACGGGGGCCATAACACCCGCGTCAACGGACCTGCGGGTCCAGAGACGCCCACAGGGCCAGACCGCGGGTCCGGGCCCTGGTATGAAGCTGAGAGTGCGCTCCCAGTTCATGTCCGGAGGGCTCCCGGGGAGGGCCGTCCGGAAGGCCTAAGCGAGCTTAGGGCTTAGAAGGGTCGGGTGGGTGGGCTTCTCACGTTTGAGGGCTAGGAGCACCAAATGGCGGCGGCGTAGGAGATTCACCCCCGACCTATAAACACAAGGGAAAAGAAAACCCTTAGCGTTAAAGGTCCCGCGCACTGCTCCTAGCCTCAAACCACAAAGAACCCTAAACCCAAAAGCCGACAGCAAGGCGCACACCTTTTTACTGGGTTGCTTGGGAAGGTGGCACTTTCCTAGGGCACTGCGGTGCACCTAGGACAAGGGGCGAGATGTTCCCCTCCTTCAGCGCTTCCCAAGGCAACCCCGGTAACAGGCGATTAAGGTCCAGGCGCAAAAGTCCCCCTCTTCAGTGCGGGGTTGCACCTGCGGCGGGACATGAACGGCCGGGTCTTCAGCAGCCCGGTGGCCGGGTTCTCAACAACCCACATGAGGGGGTCAAAGTGCGCAATGATCTCAAGGGCGCTGAGCACCAGCACGTCGCCCTCCAGGAGCCGTTGCGGGCGCGTCGTCAGCGGCTGTCTTCCACGCAGACCGGGCTGGCCCAAACCATGTCGAAGTGCCCCGGAAACGTCGTGTAGTTTCAGCTCCGGATGTCGCAAGGATCGTGGGCTTAAATTTCGACACGATGTCCAGCGAGACGACCTTCCAGCCAAAGGCCCTGCCCACCGACTTGGCGCCGCAGAAAAGCTTCAGGAGTCTCGGCATTTTTAAAGAGCAAGATCACCGCCAGTGCGACGACCAAGAAAACTTGCGCGTTCATCGGACCGGACATTTTTCTCCGCGGGATAAAAAGCCGAACTTCGCAACCATGAAGCTTGCACTTGGGCTGGACGTTCAGACCAATGCCAAGGGGGGGAAATTCATGTCCATAGAGAACTCCCATCAGGGCGTGGTGGTGCGCAAGGTCAACGTGGAGGTGCTGTGGACGACGGAGCCAAGAGGGTCTTTGCAACTAACACCGACCTGAAGCTGTGGACAGAGAAGGTGGAGCAGGGCGTTATCGACAACATGATCATCTGTCAGAAGCCTTTTTGGGCGCCGCCCGCGCCGAGCTTGAGAGCCAGTTTCAGCGCGCCGTCAAGGTGAGCGCAAGGGCAAGCACGTCAAGCGCAAGATCAACTTGGAGCGCTGCCTCTCTGGGCCTCCAGCAACGTGCGCTGCGTCCCGCAGAGTTCTTGCGTCGCAAAGGCTGCGCGCTTGTAGAGGTCCGGCACGTGTGGCTGATGGCTCTTCAAGGTGCGCCACTTATGCTGGAGGTTGTAGAGGCGCTGCGCTGCCCGTTTGGCTAGGCTGCCTTCAGCAGGTTAAGACGCCCACGTACAGACTCCAAGTCAGACGGACGCGGCCCTAGCAGCTGGTGTAGGTACGTGGCTTGGCCCGCAGCAGCTTCTGGAAAACACGCTGTTGTCCAGCCTTACTCCGTCTCCACTTCCACCACGGCCACAGACTCCTTTTAAGTGTTTTTACCGGCCCGATAATAAGACGCAGTCCCGGCCACACTCTTAGCTCTGCAACTGTTTTGGAGCGTTACCAATTTGTAACACCCATGGTTGATTAACAAGAACTCAAATTTAGTGGATGACCGCTGCGTTGACGGCCATCGCTTGCTGTGGCTAGTGAGAGTAGTATGGAAAGGCAGCTTATAGTCCCCTATTAATTTTCGTTTTTTGGCCAAAAAACCCACCAAAACTGCATAATTTTCAACCAGCTGAACTCGTCACCAGCGATGTCACCGCTTCGTCACCGCTCCGTTTTTGGTGCACAAAGCGCTGAAAACGGCGAACTCCGAAAAGTTCGTTTTTTCGTGTCAGGCGTCAAATGTGCTGCCTGAGCCACCAAATTCGCTCGTTTTCGGTCGAAATCGGGCTCCAGACGTTCGCCGTCCTCCGGAGTCCGTTTTCTGCCTGGAAAAGCCTGCAAATTCCAGCCCGCTGAGCTCGTCACGTCCGGCAGCCCGCCGAGGAGGTCCGTCAGCCCGCCGAGCTTGTCACCGCTGATGTCACCGCTGATGTCCGTTTTTGGTGCAAAAAACGCTCAAAACGGTCGAGTCCGAAGGCAAGTGGGATGCCTGAGCCTCAAGTTTCGCTCGCTTTCGGTCGAAAGCAGGCTCCAGAGGCTCACATTGCTCAGGATTCCGCTTTCGGCCCGGAAAACTGGCGAATTCCAGCCCGCCGAGGTTGTCACCGTTTGTCACCGCTTCGTCACCGCTTCGTCACCGCTCTCTTTGGGGCCGAAAAGTGCGCAAAAGCGGTTCCCGAGATGGCAGTCTGCAGCGGAACTCCACGCGGGCAGCAACCAAAAAATGGTTGGTGCCTGTAGCCAGTTCTGCAGCCCTCTTATCCGCCGCCTGGGGCCTGGTGCGGGCCTGGTGCGGGCCTGGCGCGGGCCTGGTGCGGGCCTGGTGCCCCACTCAATCCTGTCGTGAGCACAGGATTGCCCCGATGCACTACCAGCAGCTCGGGCTTGGAGCTGTTCTTGCCCGAGCACAGGGCCATGATGGAGTCGGCCCCGCTGTAGAGCTCCCTGGCCTCAGGCACGTCGTTGATGCTGAGGACGAAGGGCAGGCCGCTTGCGAAGAGTGCGTCTCGGAGCTCCGAGTGGAAGGCCATGTCATGTCCCCGCTTTCTTGTGCCATAGTAGTTCATGCTGCGACCTGGGAAGATGTAGGGAGGATCGGCATAGATATGCCGCGGCGCCAGACGACCCTCTCGCGCTTCCCCTGCATGAGTCGAGGCCCCCCTCAGATGCCTCCCGTCTTCCCACGCATCGCACCGGCAGCCGCTCCTGCACAGCCCTCGGCTCGTTGGTCCACAGCCTTGTCTGCTTCCTGTACGGAGTCCCGTACTTGCAGTAGGTAACGTCCACCCAGGGCAGGCGCTCCATGAACGGTCAGGTCTTCAGCAGCCCTGTTTGCAGGATTCTCGATGACCCACATGAGCGGGTCGAAGTGCGCCATGATCTCAAGGGCTCTGAGCACCAGCGCATCGCCCTCCTTGAGTCGTCGAGGGCCTCGTCAGAGCTCGGCTGTACTCCGCGCAGACCGGGCTGGCCCAGACCATGTCAAAGTGCCCCGGCGGAAACAGCGTGTAGTCCCAGCTCCGGATGTCGCACAGGATTGTGGGCTCAAATTTCGACACGATGTCCAGGGAGACGACCTCCCAGCCCGCCGCCTCGAAGGCTCGGCCATTCGACTTTGTGCCGCAAAACAGCTCCAGCAGTCTCGGCATGTTTAATAATCACCACCAGCACGACGAAGCACGCACAGGCGACGGCGCGGCTCAAGCAGTTTCGCATGCTCGGACCAAGCTTTTTTTAATCGGAGACAGAAAAGGATGACGAGCCAGACAAGCATGTGGAACTTGGGCGAGGTGCGCTCCAATGCTAAGGGTGGCAAGTTCTTGAGCCTGGAGCCGCTGTTTTGGCAGAGCGAAGCTTCGCTGGAAATCCCATGGGAGCCCAGGGCCTTTTCCGAGGGGCAGCGCCCCAGCGTGAGCTTCGCAACCGACGAGCGCACGAGGCTCTTCTGGGAGCGGGCCGAGACCGATCTGGTCGAGCAGCTGGCGGCCGCGTCCGAGCGCGTCTTCGACGCGAAGCTCACGCCCGAGGCCGTGCGCCAGCGGCTGCTGCCCTCTGTGAGGCAATCGCGCGGCGGCAATTGCTGGAACGCTGGCGGTTGCGGACCGCCCCGCGTGGTTGATGAGCGGCATGTGCGGCTTGAGTCTTGGGGTCACGGATCTGCGTGTGGAGCCACCGTCTCGCGAGTGCCCGCTGTAGTTTCTTCCGATGCCGCAGCCGATTTTTTGCTCATTAAAAAATTCAGAATGTCGCCCGTGCTGGAGCGGCTGTTGGCTGACGGGGTCGCCGGCAGGTTCCCGGCGGAGGAGGTCGACATGCAGGACTGGAGGGAGATGCTGAAGCATGCCCAAGAGCTTCGGCTCAAGCTTCGCAAGCGCCTTAACCAGCGCACGGCCCGCTGCTCCGCTCCCGCAGTGGCCGAGGAGCGCCAGGAGGAGAGCTGCGAGGGCGCAGATCGAGAGAGAGCTCTACGAGGTGGAGGAGCAGCTCGTCAGCAAGAAAATCGCTGAGCGGCTGCCTCCAGAGAGCTGACTCGCTGTGACGCGGTACAGACAGAACAGAATCCCGGACAGAAATATTTATTATTTTTTCTATAGAAAGCAATTTATTCAGCTCAAACCAATTCGCGCCATGATCTCCGAGCTGTCTGACCGTATCTGGGGCCGCCTGGGGCTCAGCGCTATCCTGGCCGTGCCTCTGGAGGAGCTGTTCGCGCCGAGGCCGCTGTGACACTTCCTGGGCAGCAGGTCTTCACCATCAACGCCATGCGGCTGCTGGTGGACCGGCTCCAAGACCTGCTGACCATTCGGCTGCCCTTCCTCGCCAAGAGCTTCCAGATCCTGCTGATGAGGACGAGGACAGGGTGGAGCTCACGCTCTACTTCCTCAGGCTGGCGCCGTGGATCGTGAGGCCCGCGCCTCCGTCGGCCCGCGCCGGAACCATGATGGCGGCCATCAGTACGAAGTTCGAGGTCGCGCTCGAGCGCTCCCGCTTCCCCGAGTCTAACTGGACCGTTGTGGGCTGACTGCGCCCTCGCAGCGGAGCTGCCCGAGACCCTGGCCAAGAAGAAGGCCATCTGGAACCCTCAGAACGAGGACCACCGCTGCTTCATGTGGTGCGTCCTTGCCCACTGCTACAGGGGCAAGGCCTCCGCAGAGCTCGAGCCCCTGACGTGCTACGCGGACTACAGCACGCCGCCCCGACGGTCCACATACGTGCCACCCGAGGAGCTGAGGCTGAGGCGACAAGCCGCGCCATGCTGAACGACCTTCTCAAGCTGGCCGACCACTACCTTACCTGGAGACGCCGCACCGGGCAGTATCTTGGGGCGCTGTGCCACTCCTGCAACATCGCGGCCCAGACGCCCAAGACCATCCCTGTGGTCTTTCACAACGGGGGCGGCTACGACTTCCACTTCCTGCTGCGCTACATTGCCACGATGCATGGACAGCATAAACGTCTTCCCCACAAGCCTGGCCAGCATGATCGACGACCAGGGCACCAAGCAGCTGCCAAAGCTCTTCCCGCTAATGGCCTTGCTTTACCCCGAGCTGGCTGCGCACGCCGACCGACTCTCCGCCTCAAAGACGCTCTCAAACAGTGGCGGACGCACTGCAACCTGGAGCAGGCGTGAACAACCAAACTGGCCGGCGGCTACATTTGAACTGCAACTCGGCCAGCCAGGATCTTAGCACGCAAAGGGCTGGCCATCCAAGCTTTCAAAGCCATTTGGCGTTGCTCTTGGTTCAAGGCATGTTGTAATCCACTCCTTCACAAACTTGTGCTGAGCATCACCTGCAAAGCCGGGAAGATGCCTGCAGTGTGGAAGCAGCACTGCTACGACAGCGTGCTGGCTGGAAAAGCGGTGAGCGCAGAGGAGCACAGACTGGCTATGGGGTGGAAGACCTTCCGCGAGTTCCACGACTGCTACACCAACATCCTGGCCCTGGCGGACGTGATGGAGAGCTACCGGGATTCCTTCCGGGCCGCAGTCGGGGCTCGACCCAATCCACTACGTCACGCTGCCCGGAGCCGCCTGGGACGCCATGCTGCGGCCTCGGCCCGCAAGACTCCCATTCTTATCACCGACAAAGCCCACAAGGACCGTGCCTTCTGCAGCCCCTTTATGGCGGGCTTCATGGAGCTCAAGCACAGCGAGCGGAGGCAGCTTAAGACGGAGCGTGGTCGCCGAGAAGGTGGTGAAGCTCGCCAGAACGCCATCTTCGGCCGTGCTGCATGAACCCAGACAAGTTCAGAAACACGAACGCCAACGCGGACCCGGCCAAGTTCGAGCGGGCCGTGGGCAAGAGCTCCGTGACGAACTTTAAGTTCCAGATCAACGACTTAGAGGAACCTACACTCCTGAACCAGAGGCACTACCTCCACATAAGAAGGCTCTTGAAGATGAGGCTGCTCTTCACGGACACCGACTCCGTAATGGTGCAGATCTTCTTAAGAACTTGTTGTGGCGGTCCAGCATCCAGCGGAGATTTTTGTTGTTGCGCTCCCGCTCCTCGCGCTGGGCCAGGCCGCTAAGGAAGTCATCTTGAGCCGAATAAGCATTATCGAGAAAGCGAGAAAGCGAGAAAACGAGAGCTCGGAATCTTTTTTTTCGGTTCCGACAGTCTACGCCCGGCTCAGCCGCAGCGGCAGTGTTGGAGCGGGCCCCAGAGGGGGGTCCCACAAGGAACTCCATCACGAGGTCGAAGGGCGCGGAGCCGGGCGGAGAGCATCCGCAGCTGCTCCAGGTTGCGCCAGTGTCCCAGCGGGCGCGAGTTGTGAGCGTCGAGACCGTAGACCTTGTCGTTGAAGGGCAAGAGGGACTTCTTCTCGACGGTCTCCACGACGATCTTGTGCGCGTGGCTGCGCAGCTGCGCGCCCTGCGCTCGCTGCCTTTCTCCAGCACCTCCCTGTACTCAAGATGCCGGACGTTGCTCACCGCCTTCTTTGGCACGCCCTTGATCTTGCGCTTCTCCTTGCGCGTTCCGTCGGGGTGGACCGTGAGGATGCTGTACATCTTGGAGCGCAGGCCAACGTACGCTGCTCTGCTGAGGAGGATGTCAACCGCAAGATCCTTGAGGAAGAGAACAGAGATCTTTGCAGGCGAGCGCGCTGATGAGCTTGGACACGCGCTAAAGAAAAAAAGCCCGCTGGCTCGAATGGCCCCAAATGCTTGAACGGACTTGAAAAAACCCGCGCAGCCGCTTATCATGACTCTCTCTTTAGAGGGGGTTTCCCAAATGGATTCTATTCTACCTGAGAGGCTCCTGGCACTTGTCCGTCCAGGAAATGACCTCGTCCTGCGAAGGATTCGAAGTCTAAAACGCTGCGTGCAGGCGTGTGGCTGCAAAATAATGACCCCTAGATATGCTTGCAAAATGCCCAGCAGCTGCGTTTCTGCAAGGCGAGCTAAAAAAACAGGGAAAAAAAAGAAAGCCAAGCCAAACCAGCCAGAAAGCCAGCCAGGAGCCAAGCCAAACCAGCCAGAAAGCCAGCCAGGAGCCAAGCCAAACCAGCCAGAAAGCCAGCCAGAAAGCCAGCCAGAAGCCAAGCCAAACCAGCCAGAAAGCCAGCCAGAAGCCAAGCCAAACCAGCCAGAAAGCCAGCCAGGAGCCAACCAAAACCAGCCAGAAAGCCAGCCAGAAGCCAACCAAAACCAGCCAGAAAGCCAGCCAGAAGCCAAGCCAAAACCAGCCAGAAGCCAACCAAAACCAGCCAGAAAGCCAGCCAGAAGCCAACCAGAAGCCAAGCCAAGCCAGCCAGAAGCCAACCAAAAAAGCCAGCCAGGGTTTCCTTTGAGGGGGCTCGCCTTGCAGAAACAAAGGCAGCTGCTGGGCATTTTGCCAAACCGCATATCTAGGGGTCATTATTTTGCAGCCACACGCCTGCACGCAGCGTTTTAGACAGGACGAGGTCATTTCCTGGACGGACGAGTGCCAGGAGCCTCTCAGGTAGAATAGAATCCATTTGGGAAACCCCCTCTAAAGAGAGAGGTGCTATGTTCTGTGTTCGCGCTTTCGCGCGGCGCAGTCTGCAGCTGTCGCTGCAGTCGCTGCGCAGTTCGCGCAGTCTGCGGCGGAACTCCACGCGGGCAGCAACCAAAAAATGGTTGGTGCCTGTTTCCAGCCGCGCCACCTGACACGCCAGCCCGCCGAGTCATACGGATCATACGGATCATACGGTCATACGGTGGCGGTTTGGCACTTGTGCGCCACCCTGCCGCGCCACCTGCCCGGCATAGAAGCCTCCCGGCCGCGCCACCTGCCCGGCATCGGAGCCTCCCACCGGCCGCTTCGAAAACATAAGTGCCACTTATGCTTTCCAGCATCACATTCCTGCCCGGCAGAGCCGCGCCAGCCCGCCGACGTGGAGGCTTCGATACCTAGCGCGCCACATTCCTGCCGCGCCACCTGCCCGGCATCGGAGCCCTGCCGAGCCCGCGCCACACCGAGGTCGGAATTCCGACTTCGCTCTCCCACCAAGGTCGGAATTCCGACTTCGCTATTTTGCCCGAAAAACCCATCACCGGGCCAGTGCCGAAGGTCCGTCAGCGGGTCGGTCCTCGCCATACCGCTGTCGGAGTGTTTTTCACTCGCCCTGCCGTCAATCCTGGCGTGGGCACAGGATTGCTCCACTCAATCCTGGCGTGGGCACAGGATTGCTCCACTCAATCCTGGCGTGGGCACAGGATTGCTCCACTCAATCCTGGCGCGAGCACAGGATTGCCCCGGTGTCTCCCAGAAAACTCCGGAAGCGCGTCGCTACACAGCGATGCGCTCCCAGAAAACTCTGGAAGCGCCCTGCTATAAAGCATAGCACTCCCAGACTCGCCGCCCGGCTTCCCGGCTTCAAATTTGGCAAGTAACGCAAAGGAATGGGGAAGATCAAGCTGTTTCCTACGACAGAGTACAGCAGTAAGCAGCCCTCTGACCCCGTGGTGCCCCTGGTGCCATGCACGGGCATCTTCCTCAGGCCATCAAAATCGGGCAAAACCGTGGCTCTGATCAGCCTGATTCTGGAGCAGTATCGCGGCGTCTTTGAGAGAATTTACATCTTCAGCCCGAGTGTCAACATAGACGACGGCTGGATACCCGTCAAGAAGTACATTGAGGAGGACCTGGGGGTGAACACAGAGCGGGAGCAGACGTATTGGGACGAGTGGGACGAGGCGGCGCTGCGGCGTATCATCCAGCAGCAGCGCAAGATCACGGAGGCGTCCAAGAAGTTGGAAATGAAGAAACTGTACCAGGTGCTTGTAGTCATCGACGACTTTGCTGACACGCCGCAGTTGCACAAGCCTCACGGCGCCCTGGATACACTCTTCATCAGAGGCCGGCACATGCAGATCAGTACCTGGGTGAGCTCGCAGAAGCTGAGGCTCAGCAGCGCAGCCGTGCGGGTGAACATGCAATTCCTCTGCTGCTGGAGGCTGCGCAACCAGCACGAGCTGGACGCCGTGGTGGAGGAGCTCAGCGCCCTGCTGCACGCGGGAACCCTACAGTTTCCTTTTCGTCTACTACCTGAAGCCGAGGAATGAAATGTTCTACAAGCGCTTCGAAGAGCGCTTCGCACTTGAAAAAGACGCCGATGGGAGCGGCGCTCAGCTTCCTGGGCCAGAAGCTGTTCGCCAGCTCCACGCTGATATCTCCTGCTGCACCTCCGTCGCAGCCGTCCAGCCGCCCGTCGTCCGCCGGACGGGCGGCTTCCTAAAGAAAAGGATGACCACTATCTACGTGGACAGCCGCAAGAGGGTAGCCGGCTCGGACAGCGACTTCGAGGTCGACCTGGGAGAGTCGCTGCACCTGCAGAGCGACGCCCGGCTCGCCGTCTACAAGATCCGCCTGGCCGACAGTTCTCTCGACAGACCGGGGCCGCTACCTCTACTGGGTTGACGCCGCGCTGGGCACGCTGAACTGGGCGTTGTTGCCCGAGGGCGCGTACACGGGCGCACGGCTGGCCGCCTGGATCAGTTCCAACTTTGCCACCGCCACCTACAGCGAGACCACCAACAGCCTGAGCGTTGCCTACGACGGCAACCGGCTCATTCTGAACGACCTGGAGCTGCGGCAACAATTCCCCGATGCGGCGGACTACCCCGCCGCGCCGCCCGCCTCTCCCACCAAGCCCTTCAGCGTGGACCACATGCTGGGCCCGAGCTTCGTCTCCGGCGGGCAGCAGGTCTTTGAGTTCGTCCGGATGATGGCGCACAACGAGGTCTACCTGCGCTGCGCCCAGCCAACGCCAGCAGAGTGCTGGGCAACCTGGGCGACGACATCCTCTCCAAGATCACGCTGAAGAGCGGAGTGGGTACCATTGTGGAGACGGGCTCAGACGACGGGCACTTCATGGCCCTCAGGGGCCCGGTTACCCTGAGGCACATGCGCTTCCGCCTGACCGACCTGGACGGCAACGTCGTCCGGCTTCGCCGGTCGTCTTTGTCGTTCGTGTTGTATCTTGACCACGGATAATTAAATGGAGCCGACCGAACACGAGCCGGAGGCGCAAGAGGCGGAGGCGCCAGAGGCACCGCACGCTGCGCCGGAACACGCTGCGCCGCCGGAACCGAAACGGCGGGGCAGGCCCCCTGGGAGCAAGAACAAACCGAAGCAGGACGTGCCTACTGAGCCGGCTGCTCCAAAGCGCAAGCCAAAGCCGCCTCCACTTGAGACGGCGCCGGCAGAGGCACCAGCAGAGGCACCGGCAGAGGCACCGGCTGAGGCACCGGAGGCACCGGAGGCGCCTCAGCTCACAAGAGAGCAGCAGCGCGCCCTGCGCATGCTGGAGAGGCAGTCGGCTTATGACCGGTTGACAACAGGCGCAAGCGTACTAGTGTAAAAGCATGATGTCTATTGAGCCCCGCAACGAGCCGCGGATGCTCCGGTGGTTCCGCAAGACGTACCCCAGTTACAACTTGCAGCCGCTGCTGCTGAAGCGCTACCGAGAACTGGAGGAGGCGCGGGCCTTCAACAACTGGCTTGGGGAACGCAGGCAGGCGCAGGAGGGGCAGCGGCACCTGGACGACGTGAGCCGGCTGACGGAGGCCGTGCGCCGCCAGGTACCCCAGCTGCGCTACGCGCGCGCCGAGCGCAGGGGCGTGGAACGGGCGGCGGGCGCCGTTGCGCAACAGTAAATGAAGACGCTTCGGGCGCGCGGCTTCAACCAGCGCCCGCGCTTTGAGCAGGTGGCTGCCCCTGGACCAGCCGGACCGCAAGGCCACCTCGTTCGTCACAAGCCACTTCTACTTGGACGATTTCGTACAGTCCAGCGAGGACCCCAACCCTTGGCCCCTGCAGTGCAGGCAATTCCCGAGGACGGCTTCGGCCACGGACGAGGACGCGCGGCTGGCGCGGAGGTACCAAGGCTACGGCGGAACCCGCTTTGTTGAGGATGACCTGGCAGGAGACCCCGAGGCCGGCGCCCTGGCCAGCAACGGTCAGGGGCCGCCCTCCATCACGGAACGTCTGCGCAGCACGGCCGACGGCGCTCAGGCGGCAGCGGACCTCACAGGCGCAGGAGCGGCGGGGCTCGCAGCCGCGCAGGCCTTCCGCTCTCAGCTGCCCCAGGACGCAGCCGAGTACGTGCGCCTGAACGTGCTGCCCCGTCCGGGCCAGCCGCAGCCGCCTCCGCAGATCATAGGCCGGCCCAGTGACGTGGAGCGCCTCCTGGACAAGGCGGGGCAGCGCGCGCAGGAGGTGGAGCGCGGCGCAGCGCAGGCCGTGGAGGAGACGGCGGCCGTGGCTGCGGAGGAGGGTGAGGTTGCGGTTGCCGCCGAGGGCGTGGGCGGAGCCTTCGGGTACCTGGGGGGCCTGGCTGAAGGAGCACCAGCCCTGGCGCCCACCGCGGGCGAGGTTGCTGGAACGTTGGCTGGCGCGGCGGGAGTCGGCGCGGCGGCAACGGCGGGGCTGGCCGTGGGCATTGCGGGCGGCGCAGCCTACGGCCTCGCACGCGGCACGGGCTGGGTGCTGGAGAACACGCTCTTCCGGCCCCAGCAGGGCAGCGAGGACGTGGCCGTGCAGGACGTCCGGTCCGCCAACAACATGAACGACGCCACTCAGCCTCAGCACTTCACGCTGCGCTCCGGCAGCAGCACTTCAGGCAGCCCCGCAAGCAGCCGCGGCCTGAACCCCGTGGCCCTGCCCCAGTCCCAGCCAAGCTCGCGGGGCGAGCTCCAGTTCCGGGCAGTCACGCCGGAGCCTGCCTCCGCCCAGCAGCTGGCGCGAGACATTGAGGCTGCTTAAAAAAAAAAACCCTCCTTGGGCACGCTTTTGCACGGTTTTGGGCTACAAAATGCTATTAGTCCAGGCCGTACATACATATACACCCTGGACTGCTGGCATTTTTGCACGGTTTTGCGCTGAAAAATGCTATTAGCCCGTATATCAATATACGCCCTGGGCTAATAGCTTTTGCACGGTTTTGCGCTGAAAAAATGCTATTCCTCTCGTCCGTACATAGATGTACGGACTGGAGGAATAGTTTTGCTTCGCCGTACGAGTCAAAATGCGTGTATATAAACAAGCATGGAGGTAGTCACCGCCGGAGCCCAGGATGAGCTGATGCAGAGCCTGGACTACAAGCTGAAAACAAGCAACACAAGCTACGTGACGGCGCGGCATGACGTGCAGTACTTCCCCAGCTCGCTGAGCTCCTTCTCCCCCACAACCTCTAGGGTCTGCCGCATCCCGCTGACCAGCGGCACGTCCTTCATCGACCCCGAGTCCATCAAGATCGCCTTCCGCGTCAGGAACACGGACGGCACCAACCCGCTGGCCCCGGCCACGCCCAACCCCGCCTGCTTCGTCCAGCGCGTCCAGGTCTTCGCCAACGGCCAGCGCTGCGACGACATCAACTACTACGGGCGCACCGTGGCCGTGCACGACCTGCTGAAGGGCAGAGAGTACAACCACAACAAGGCCATGGAGGGTTTCGACGAAGTGAACGACCCGCGCATCGCCCGCGCGGTGCACCAGGGCGGCTACGCGGACGTGCTGCTGCGCCCCACCATGGTGGGCATCCTGCGCTGCGGGAAGATGCTGCCGCCGCAGCTGAACCTGGTGATAGAAATTGAGTTTGCGGACGCGCTGTGGTCCGAGAACGCCGGGGCGCACCCGGCGGGGGCCACGCTGAGCACCGACTTCGAGATCCAGAACGTCCGAGTTCTGGCCTCCCAGGTCGTCCTGGACTCTGCGCTGGTGAGTCCTTCAACCGCGTGCTCCTCTCAGGAAGGTCCCTGGTGTTCAGCTACCCCACGGTGCACACGCAGCAGTCCAGCGTCCCGAACGGCGTGGCGGAGCACAACGTCACCGTGGCGCGCGCCTTCACGAAACTCATGGGCGCGTTTGTGACCTTTTGGGACAACGACGCGGGCTCCAAGATCCACTTGCGCCAACCCGGGCAGGAACGTGGCCCCCATCGGCGCGGCCAGGCAGGAGGACAGCCTCCTGGAGTCTCAGATGCAGCTGGGCAGCCTGCAGTACCCTCACAACCCCATGAAGGGAGCCTCGGAGCACTTCCACTTCCTCTCCGTCCTCGCGGGCACCTACGACGACACGGTGCGCAACATTGACATCGGCCGCGTGGGCTACCTGCGCCACATGCAGCTTCATTGCCGGCTTTTCCACCGAGCGCGTGCCCAAGATGCCGCTGAGTGGTGTCAGCACCCGCTCGGGCGACCTTGCCCGGTTCACCTTCAAGGGCCTGGACGGCACGATGACGGACCTGTTCATCCACCTGGTGGCCTACCAGCTGGTGACGCTCTCCGGCACGGGCGTCTCTGCGCTGGACTAAAAAAAAGGCCCGCTGTCCCTCTTAGCCTTTTTTGGCGTTGAGTGACTGCTCCAAAAAAACAAGCAAAAAAATGGAAAAATGGACTTGTTCTTCGCCCTGCTCTTGCAGCCTCGTTAGAGGGGGTTTCCCAAATGGATTCTATTCTACCTGAGAGGCTCCTAGCACTCGTCCGTCCAGGAAATGACCTCGTCCTGCAAAGGATTCGAAGTCTAAAACGCTGCGTGCAGGCGTGTGGCTGCAAAATAATGACCCCTAGATATGCTTGCAATTTGGCTCCAGGTTGCATTTCAAGCGAGCCAACCTTTGCAGGGCTAAGAAAAAACAAAAAAAAAAAGAAAACAAGGGGTCCCAAAAAAAGGGGTCCCGAAAAAAAGGGAAAAGGGGTTTCCTTTGGCAAAGCTTGACATCGCTTGAAATGCACCCTGGAGCCAAATTGCAGCGCATATCTAGGGGTCTCTATTTTGCAGCCACACGCCTGCACGCAGCGTTTTAGACTTCGAATCCTTCGCAGGACAAGGTCCTGGACGGACGAGTGCTAGGAGCCTCTCAGGTAGAATAGAATCCATTTGGGAAACCCCCTCTAAAGAGAGAGCTTGCCAATAATGATCCATGGTTGACTCTTGTTGCCGCAATATTGCAACAAAAGTGTACGCCAAGCCGCTGAACCCCCACAGTCCCCGGGCTCCTTGCTATATGTGCTATATGTGCTATATGGTATAGAAGCCCGGTATCGAAGCCTCCTGCCCGGCATTGAAGCCGCGCCAAGCCGCAGAACCCCCACAGTCTCCGGGCTCCTTGCTATATGTGCTATATGTGCTACTCTTTTAGCTCCTTGCTATATGTACTATATGTGCTATATACTTATTCTGTATGCGCGAAAATCTGTACTATATGTGCTATATAGGGCCATATAGCACATATAGTACATATAGCAAGGACCCGGGGGAGAGTGGAGGTTCAGTGGCTTGCCTTGTGAGACCCATATAGCACATATAGCACGTATAGCAAGGACCCGGGGGAGAGTGGCTTGCCTTGTGAGACCCATATACACATATAGCACATATAGCAAGGACCCGGGGGACTGTGAGGGTTCGGCGGCTTGGTGCCTGCCGCACCTGCCTGGCGTAGAAGCCTCCGCCCTGCCGCGCCACTTGCCTGGCATAGAAGCCCCCGGCCGCGCCACCTGCCTGGCATTGAAGCCTCCACCCCGGCCGCACCACCTGCCTGGCATCGGAGCCACGCCAGCCCGCCGAGCCCCGCGCCGCCCGAGGTCGGGATTCCGACTTTACTCTCCCACCGAGGTCGGTTTTCCGACTTCGGTATTTTGCCCAAAAAACCATCACCGGGCCAGCGCCGAAGGTCCGGCAGTGATGCCGTCCTCGTGGCATCGCTTCCAGAGTGTTTTTTTCATCATTACTCGCTTTGCCGTCAATCCTGTGCTATGCGCAGGATTGCCCCCCCTGAATCCTGCACTGGGCACAGGATTGCCCTCGTCAATCCTGTCGCCAACGCAGGATTGCTCCATTCAATCCTGTGCCCAATACAGGATTGCCCCGGTCTCCCAGAAAACTGCCTGACTCTAGGCGCAGCGGGACACGGCGCGCACGGGCTCGGACCAGTGCTCCGCCACGCAGGGCAGCGCGTTGTTCTCCGCGGCCCGGTCGTAGAAGAGAAAGAGGCGGGTGAAAGGCGCCGGCTCGCGCGCCAGCAGCTCGCCCAGCAGGCGAATCAGCTGCGCGCGGCGCTCCTTCTTAGTGGTCTGCCGCGTCACGCCGGCGATCTTGAAGGCGTCCGGGTTGTAGCGCAGCACCAGCAGCTTGTGACTGCTGCCGAGCGCCACGCTGGCGGCCATGTCGAAGTCCCTGCGCACGTTGCAGCTGGGGTCGTAGGCGTTGTGCTGTTCCTCGTCAACCTCGAGCAGGACGTAGCCCCACGGGGTCGGCAGGGCAAGCGCGGGTTGTCGCCGTGCATCGTTTGCATACGTCGCAGCAAGCTCGGCGCTCCGGCGAATGGGAGATCTTGCCGACAGCCCTGGATTTGACACACAAAATTGCAGCAGTCACGGCACTGACGTCGCAGTCGCCCATGCTCGCAGACGGACGCGCCGCCGCAGTCGCGGCACTCAGCCCGCTGTCGCCCATGCTCGCAGATCGACGACCCGCCGCAGTCGCGACACCGAGCTCGCAGCCGCCCGTGCTCGCAGACCGACGCGCCGCCGCAGTCGCGACAAGTAGCCCGCTGTCGCCCATGTCCGCAGAAGGACGACCCGCCGCAGTCGCGGCAGTGATGCCGCTGTCGCCCATGTCCGCAGAAGGACGACCCCGCAGTCGCGGCACTCAGCCCGCCTCCGCCCATGTCCGCAGAAGGACGACCCGCCGCAGTCGCGGCACTGGTACCGCCTCCGCCCGTGCGGGCACTTCTTCTCAGGCCGGCGCACACGCGTCATCGCTGAACACTCTTGGTGTTTTCTCACACGCCCCGGCAAGCGGCGACGCAAAACGCCGACAGGAGTCCAATATTCAAGATGAGAGTATCAGTAATTATATTAAGAGTCCTAGATCCATGGGGTTTAGACCTTACCTCAATTTATCTCAAATTATCTCAAATTGTCTCAAATTATCTTATTTTTGCATCTAATGTGCAAAAAGATGCAAAAAATGCAAAAAGATGCAAAAAAATGCAAAAAGATGCAAAAAAGTGCAAAAACATGCAAAAAAGTGCAAAACATGCAAAAAAGTGCAAAAAAATGCAAAAAATGCAAAAAAAAACACAATGCAACAAAATGCCAAAACAACTGCAACAAAATGCAAAAAAATGCAACAAAATACAAAAATACAAAAAGAGTGCAAAAACAATGCAAACATACATGACACAAATGCAAACAAGGACAAACACATGCAAGAACATACAACATGCATTAAGTGTGTGTCACTCAATTCTATAATAAGGATTATTTTTTATTGTCGCATCAGTGAGTCACAAGTCATCATGAGCGCACGTTAGCGCCAGCAACGTTGGACCATTCCATTGTCCATCATCATTATTCATTCTTGACGTCGCTGGCGAGCCAGCTCAAAAAAATACTCTGCCATGCGTCAAGTCAAGCGCTTTCCGTAACTTGTGGCAAGGACAGGTGCACGGATCACGGTCATCATCTTCACAGATCGTTGGACTGGGGTATTCTTGCACATAAGTCGAATCAAAGTTCGAGCAATGGGAGCAATGCATTGTCTTGCGATTGTCATTGATGATCATGAGCACTGCGCCACGCATGCCAGTAACAAAGGTCACAGGTTCCCGATTGACGTTCAGCTGACTCGGCAACTGAACAAACGCTTCATGTCCAACCCGCATAATAGTCACACCAGGACGACAACACATGCCGCACCGGTCACCGGTCCTGAAATCTGTCAGAATAGATTCTGCAAGAAATTCTGGGCAAGGTTCACGTTCCAGTTCCGAGTCCAGCTCCGATAAATCTGACTGCTCGACGTCGTCATTGTCATTCCCCTGCTGAAGCTCCGGCTCAGTCATTTCAACTCCCCAGTCCCGTGGCTGAGCGTCAGTCCAGTCAGGCTGAGGAAGTTCGATTTGACACACTGTCGCACTGGCTTCAACTTCTGATTCTGAAGATTCAGTGTAACACACTGTCTGACTTGCAGGAGAATCTGTCACTGTCCGACGCTTCTTATCAGCAGGCAAGCCAGTTGACATGAGGCTTCAATGTCAATGGTTCACAAAATCTCAATCAAGCACGTTGAGTCAACTGCTACTGACAGGCTTGAGCCGCAAAACCGCATCCAAGCATGACTGGAATGTTTGCAGCCTGAACATGGGTCATGGTTCATGTCATTCATGATGGCATGTGCGCGCACGGCTGTTGCCATAAACTCAAATGAAGTCAGGATATTTATAGAGCGACAACGTGTTTCTTCCTCTTGTTCCATTGACTGCTGGGCCTCAAGTGAGCTTCCGCACTCACGCATCTAAACTCACTTGCGCAGCCCTGTTGCTGTTTTCCAAAGTCGCACACAGTCGAGTCAAGCAGTTTGCCCATCAGTTAAAAGTTGCAGCTCCGCTCTGTACTGGAGCAACACACTGCTTGTCTATTATTGGCTGAAGATCAATCCAGCACGAGGCCATGACGCATTGAATATGCACGAGCAAGCTTGTGACAGGCACATGAACACTGAGGGCCACAATGGTGCGCTAAGCCGCACGCAGAGCACCAAAGAACACGATCTCGCGCAGCCAAAGTAATAGTTCCAGCCCTGGCAGTAAAAAACCACACCTTTTTATGCATCGATGTGCTGTAGCTCACGGGCATCCGAACAAACCAGTCACCTTCGATGAACTTGAACTTGCGATCGGCAGTTGGTAAGGGCATCTGCATCTGGTCAGCAAGCACTTCTTGAAGCACCACTGGGCGCAGATCTCCCGTGTCTGGAGTCGAAGAGCGTGGTCGTTTTTTTGTGGGAATCACATCTTGGGGTCCACTCAAGGTGCCCTCCTGGCATGTGGCCTCCTGGTGTTCGTCATCATCAATGGCAGTGTCATTGGCCATGTTGTTTGTGCACGGCGACGCAGACTCAATAATTATAGTAGCAAAACTACCAGCATCCTCACATTTCCATAGCGTCTGCCTTAGATAGTGTGCGCCCGAACCCCGCACCATCACTTTGCCTAAATTGATGACAGCAACACCTAATGCATACAATCATTATTAAGCCCAGCAGCGACATTGCGAGTTTAGCAAAAGTGGGAAGCACTTGAATCTGCGCTTTCAACTGACAGCGCTTGAACCGAACCGCCACAACTTGTTTTGCCACAAGCAATTCCCGTACACAAGTGCAAGCAGGCCAATGACATGATGAGATACTTTGCACTCAGCACACCAGAGGTTCTCGCTATTTTATCAAGTCGTGCGCAACTCGCAAACGAGCAAAGAATTTCTGTCTACAGCCACATGTTTTGGAAGACTGGATCCAGTCCTTAACCTGTAGCTCAGTCATTATAGCGCTTGTCCTCCTCAATTGGCCTTTTGATGGCCACTCGCCTGGCAGAGCGCCGCCGCAGCACAGAACTAAGACTTCAAGACTATTATTACGCACACACACACACAAAGAATGGTCATTATGATTTGCCCGCCTTTCTCCCAGTCGTAGCACCTCATGATCCAGGTTGGCTTGTCTCGGCCCCCTGGGGCTGGATGAAACTTGTAATGCCCACATTGCTTGCGGCAGGTATTGCAGGAAACCTCAGTCCAGATAAGCGGATCAAACACAGCAGGTTGCCGGGGTCCATGGTGGCCAGGGCGACTTGATTGTGCACCGGCACCATCAGCCATAGCCAAATCATCGGCACTGCTGGAAGCAGCAATGACACTTGCCCCAGAACTTGGCAATGGCTCATCACTGTGCCTTGTCGATTTGCTTGGAGATTGGGTGTGGCTGGCAGGTGGCAGGTCCGCCTGCGGACTCAGCCTGTTGCCGTCGTCCGCCACACTGGCTGGCTTGTCTTCTGGAGGAGCCGTGCTGTTGTCCTCCGCCACACTGGCTGGCCGCTCTTCTGGAGCAGCCTCGGCCTGCGCAGCAGGCCTCGCAGATTCAGGGCACGACGACACTGAGTGAGTTCTACGAACCACCCGCCGCTGCCATGGATTCGGAGTCACAGCTTCAACTTCTTCAGGGACTTCAACCAGCACGTTTCCCTTTTCATGGGTGTCACCTTCGCGAAGAGCAGGGCAGTCTTGTCTTTTCTTCTTCAGTGCGCCATGCCAAATCTTCCTGCTCGCCTTGCTGGCCACTTTGGAGCTGCTTGATTTGGCAGTCTTCAGCCCCTTTATTATGTTGGCTTTGTTGCTTGCCTTGGCCTTGGCCTTTGTCTTGGCCTTGGACTTGGCCTTTGTCTTGGCCTTTGCCTTGGCCTTTGCCTTGGCCTTTGCATCATGGCCTTTCTGACTACTGCCCATTCCTTCTGCTTCGCACGAGCCTGATGTTTCTCAATTGTTTTTTGAACTTGCTCAAACTCACGACGATCTTCTGGGTCCATGTCCTCCAACACCATTGCATCAAACTCAAGATCATCCTGATCAGCATTGCAGGCACTCTCATCAGAATCACTGTCGTTGCCAGCGGGGGCATTGTTGTGCAGAGCTTGGACCTGAGCCGCGAAGTTGGCCGTGATGTCATCAGTATCGCCATCCCGCTGTGACGTTTCCGCAGCAAGAACTTTCAATAGCTCAGGTCTGCTCATCGCTTGAAAAACTGGCACAGCAGTCTTGCTGCAAGCACGCAGGTCGATGCCCTTCAAGTAGCACACCAGGGCCGCCAGCTCTTTGTTCAGCATCTTCTTTGTCAGCCTGAGCAGGTGACAGGCGGTTCTAGTTTACCCGGAGGCCGTCCAGAAACGCCTTCACCTCCTTTTTGGAGATGCTGGGGTTGCGCGCCTAAGCCTGCAATGCTGCCAAAGCCTGTGCGGAATTCTTGTAGACGGCTTGTCTGCGTCAGCCATGTTTGTGGGTCTTCGGCCCCCACTGGGCCTGCCACCGCCTGTCCAGCCGGCCGGAGTCCCCTTGCACACCCAGAGCACGCTGGTAAGGTGCGAGAAGTCGAGCGTGATCATGGCGGTGCTTGTCAGGTTCTTCCACTTCGTTTCTGCAAAGTCGTCAAAGGCGAAGCCCAGCCTCAGGTCCTCGTTCATGTCCGGGCGTGTTGCAGACCACGTTGTCCGTGTTGCCTGCAATTACGAGGCAGCCGGGGTTCCTCTGGTTTGTGGTCAAGGACAGCTGCGTCAAGAGGCTCTTCGCGCCTTGTCGTTGATCATGATGAGCTTGCGCTGGTGCGTCCCACCGTCCCGCTCCAGGAAGACCCGGGTTAGCAGCTGTTGTTGGACACTTGCAGCTTGCTCCAGCCCGCCAGTTTTTGGTTAAGAAGAGATCGTCCAAGAAGTGTTGGTCACGGTGAGCGTGTTGGGCGCGAAGAGCTGCGGCGCGGAGACCGTGCCCGAGCTCGTCGCGTCGCCGCACACCACGCTGCCCGTCAACACTCCGCCGCTCGTGGTGCAGTCCAGGCTCTCGCAGTCCAGCGGGCCCGTGGAGGCCGCCCCGGTGATGGTCAGCGTGGCGCCCGTGAGCGTGCGAAGCTTGCCGCGGTTGCTGCGCCCGAGGCCGTCAGCGTGCCCGTCGCCCACCGTGGTGAAGTTCCCAGCGTTGGCCGTGTTGTTGATCGTCAATGTGCTGCCAGTGATTCCGGTGGCTGAGCTCAGCAGTCCACGCTGGCCGCCCGGTGATGCTCAGCGAGCTGCCTGACACGGCGCCTGTGGACGACAGCATGGCTCCGGCGACGGTGCCTGTGGCTGTGAGCGCTGCGCAGGAGACTGCGCCCGAGGCGTGCACGCCCGTCGTGAACACGTCCGTGCAGTTCACGTCGTTGCACAGCAGCTGGTCGCAGCCCACGTTGCCCTGCGCGGTGAGCCCGTCCAGCGTGGCCAAGCCCTGAGGGCCAGCGAGTCGGCCAGCAGGTCCGTCACGCAGACCGACTCTCCCTTGAAGGCTGAGGCCCTGATCTGCATGCTGTACAGGTCCAGCGTGCACGCCGACTGCTGCACCAGCCCGAAAATTGCCTAGCAGCACTTTGCCCAGGGTGGCCAGCGTGACGTCGTCGGCCCCCCGTCAAGGAACTCGTGCTTCAGCAGGGCTGAGGCCGTCGCGTCTGCCTCGACCTCTGTCGTGTTGCCTGCCTCCAGGGTTGCGTCCAGGATCTGGAGGCCGTAGCAGGCCCGGCGCCTGGAAGTGCGGTTCCGGGTGGGGCTTTGCAACTCCGTTTGGGCCGTGCTCCAGGCGCCCTGGTCACCACGAAGCTGCCGTACAGGGGGTCGTAGACGTTGTCGGCCTCGGACATGTGCACCACAAAGTTGGAGGCCGTGCCAAGCCGGTACCGGCAGGCGAAGAGGAGCTCTCGGCCGGGGGTCAAGTTGTAGGTGCGCACGATGTTCCAGGGGTTCACTGCCAGCGTCAGGGTGTAGCCGTCCACGCTCACTGCGCCCGCGGTGTGCGTGGCCAGGACCACGCTGCAGCCGCTGCTGGGGCGAACCGTCCAGTTTGACAGCGAGACGTCCGTGGGGCCCAGGATCTGCTCTCCTATGGCGGCCACCACCTCGTTGGCCCCTGCACGGCTATTTGCAGGGCCGAGGCCGCCTCCGTGACGCCGAGCAGCACGGCGGCGATGCTCGAGGCCGTTGCCGTGTCCTGGTCGGCGGTCGAGCGGTACGCCACCAGCGCCGAGGTGATTTGGTTGGTTGTGAAAACGTCCTGGTCCGGGCCCGTCCGTGCGGTAGTCTCCCAACAGCGCGTCCACTTGCGCCGAGGTGTGGTAGGCCAGCAGCGCGGCCGAGATGGCGCTGGTCGTCTCCGCGCGAATTTGGAGGCCCAGGCAGCACATTTGACGTCTGACACGAAAAACGAACTTTTAGGAGTTGGCCGTTTTGAGCGCTTTTTGCACCAAAAACGGAGCGGTGACGAAGCGGTGACATCGCTGGTGACGAGTTCAGCTGGTTGAAAATTATGCAGTTTTGGCGGGTTTTTTGGCCAAAAAACCCAAATAGTTAGGTCCCTATAAGCCCCCTTTCCATCTGCCCCCGCCGGCCCGCTCCGGCTGCTATGCGACGCAACAGGGCCTCCTTGATGGTGCGGATGGTGCGCTCTGCGAAGGTAGGCGTGGCCCCTGGTCACCTGCTTCTTGATGTCCCGGAAATCCAGCCTTGAACTCCTCTTGAACTCGGAGCCGTCGTCGGAGTACACGTTGGCCGGCACCCCCAGGGCTTGGAACACCTTCTTCATGCCCGCCGCGGTGGTGGTCGCAAGACGGTCCTTCAGCGGCTCCGTGGCCACTTTTTTGGTCAGCGCATCGATGGCCACCAACATGAAGGGGTAAGGCTTGCCCCCGAAGGCCTTCATGTCCGCTAGAGGCACGAAGCTGTTGTAGCCTCTCTGCGGTCGGCTGGAGTCGCGCACCTGAGCCTGCCGCAGCGTCTGCGCCATGCTGCCGAAGCCTGTGCGGGGATCCTTGTAGACGACCTTGATGGTTCGTCTGCGGGCGTCAGCCATGTTTCTTATGGCTTCGGCCCCCGCTGGGCCTGCCAGGCTTCCACCTTGTCCAGCCGGCCCTGGAGGCCCTTGCGCACGGTGACTGCGCCCAAGACTGCCGCTATCTTAGAGTCCACCTCTGAGGAAGTGACGGCAGACAGCAGGGCGTAAGCAGTCAGCGCACTGGCGTCCGCCTTGGAGGCCTGCAGCCCCGAGATGGAGGCGTCTTGACTCGCGAGCTTGGAGGCCAGAGCGTTGGCCACCTTGCCTCGCCGCTATGTCTAGGGAGTGCTGGTCCACCACCGTCTTGAGGCCGTAGTTGGCCGCCACCGTGGCCAGCATGGCGTTGTTGGCCGAGGCGATGGAGCCGTTCATGGTCGCCGTGGTGCTGTAGTTGGACAGCTTCAGATCCACGCCGTCCGGGGTGCTCTTCGTGGCCACCACGCCCTCCAGCACGTCGAAGGCCGACTGGTCTGCCTTGTTGGAGAGACCCGTGGTCAGCAAGCTCTGCAGCGCTGCGATGCTGCTTCCGTGCGCGCTCCGTCTGTGGTGGCCAGGGCCGCCGCCGTGGCCGGGCGCAATTGCTGGCGCCAGCGCGCTGCTGTCCAGCTTTGAGGCCAGCTCGGCGGTGACTTGGTCGTCCAGGGACTGGATCTCTGGGCGTAGGGTGTCAGAGCAAGGGCCAGCTGCCCTGCAGTGACGTGCGTGCCGTCAGTTACCTCTCCGTTGTCCAGGACCTCCGGGATGTTGCCCGTGACAGGTCCTTCAAACATGTTTTCTTAGGAGTAGCCCCCTTGAGTCGCTAAGGAGCGTTCGGGGTCTTCGTAGCGCTGGGTGGTATAAATAAATATCATCTCACAACCGCCCCCGAGCCGCTATGGACCATTCGGGCAAAATCGCTGTACCGTGGAACGACGAAGTGACCTTGGTCTGAAAAGAAGCGAGGGAAAGCATCCTTCACTTATGATGAATTGACCGATGGCGTCGGTCAAAACACTTGGGACACCTCGGGCTGTAGCGCATGACGAAGTGACCGGCGAAGCTATGCATTGTGTGCATAGTTTTACAGGACACTTGTCTCATGGGGCGACACGGGTCATGAGACACCTCGGAGACTCAAGCGCTACCTTGTCTCAGTGGTTATGACCTGCGGGGCATTCATGAACCAACCTTGCTCATTCATGAGCCATTGATGAATCACCCGGTTCCATTATTGACTCAAACTTGCCAACGAAGAAGTCCTCTCAGGAACTTGGCCGCTTTTGCGCACTTTTCGGCCCCAAAGAGAGCGGTGACGAAGCGGTGACAAACGGTGACAAGCTCGGCGGGATGGAATTCGCCTGTTTTCCGGGCTGAAAGCGGAACTGAGCAAAGTGACCTGCTTTCGACCGAAAACGAGCGAAACATGAGGCTCAGGCGTCCCACTTGCCGTCTGACACGAAAAACGGACTTTTCGGAGTTGACCGTTTTGAGCGCTTTTTGCACCAAAAACGGAGCCAGACGGAGCGGTGACATCAGTGGTGACAAGCTCGGCGGGCTGACGCGCCGCAGGCCGAAACCTCGGCGGGCTGCCGCGCTCCGAGCCAGGTCCTCGGCGGGCTGTCGGGCCGCGGAAAACCCTGCGACTCCGGAGCTCGGGAACTGGGCCGCTTTGCGCGCTTTTTCGACCCAAAAGCGAGCGGTGACAAAGCGGAGGCGAACGGTGACAAGCTCAGCGGGCTGGAATTTGCCTGCTTTTCCGGGCAGAAAACGGAATCCAGAGCATGGCGAACGTCTGGAGCCCGATTTCGACCGATGTGGAGGCCCAGGCAGCACATTTGACGTCTGACACGAAAAAACGAACTTTTCGGAGTTGGCCGTTTTGAGCGCTTTTTGCGCCAAAAACGGAGCGGTGACGAAGCGGTGACATCGCTGGTGACGAGTTCAGCTGGTTGAAAATTATGCAGTTTTGGCGGGTTTTTTGGCCAAAAAACACAAGTTAATTGGTTGGTATAAGCTAATTTTTTTTATTAATAGTCGGAACGCAGTACCTGATCTGCCCTTCCATCGGCGTTGGATGGCTGGTAGATCACCTGAGGCACATGGCGCAGTGCGGTCTTCACCCGGAATGCCAGAGCCAAGTTGCAGCGTTGACACCGTTGAGGCGCGACAGGGCATGTGCCTAAAAGGATGCCAAGACCTGCCTTTTGAACCACTGGACCGAAAACAGTCAGCTTGCCACTGTCGCGTCCCGCCTCCACGTGGCTTTCGCAGGTGGATTTCTGGCGCACGCAGCTTTATCTAATTTGCACCCCTTTTCTGGTGGCAGCGCAGCAAATCACAAAGCCAAGGCGCTACAATAAGAATCAAAGTCGTTGGGCTGCCAATTCACCCAAGCACGTGCATCTAGAATCTAGGTTGATAACGCTGGATTTTGACTGGCTTCACCAGCTGCCAGCGGCCTCTGCTTTTTGGGCCATGCCCCAAACACCATCTGCTGCGGGCTTGAGCGTTCATTGACCAGCTACATGTCTGCCACCTTGCTAATTACCACGTTCATCCCGAGTTTGCGTGAGCAAACGCATCCCCCAAAAACACGTTCCCCAGTCATTAGTAACAACAACACTAAAGCAGGTAAGTGTCAATGAATGGCGAGAACCCCCCTCTGCTCGACCATAAAGTCCACGCAGCGTTCTCTCATCTGCACCTCAACTCAAAACATCGTCAACTGAGTCGCATCAGCACCACGACTACAATGATTAATTAGCAGAAGCCCAGATTGTCGCCGGTAATGACGTTTCAAACATGCGAATCCAAGCCGCGCGCGCGTCTGGATCGCCTGCTGCCAACTGGTCAGCGAACCTGGGATAGTGCCCAGGCCCGCAGACAGGCCACGCCCGGAAAAGGCAAGCGACTCAGCTGCCATGGCTTGGGCGCGGCCTCTTCTGGTTCCTTTCTCCTGGCATCCTCCGCACGCGCCTTCTTCGCTTCAACGTTATTCTTTTTGTCTGCTGCTTTCCTAGCCTTGCAGCTTGCCTTTGGGCCTCCTTCTGCGCCCGCTGCCTCTGGATAGCAACTTGCTTCCTGGCCTCACGCTGCTGCTGCTGCTGCTCCTTGGCGTCCTTGCCAGCACATGGCAAAGCCTGGATCTTTGTGGTTGAATCCACCTCTTTGGGCTCATCATCCTTCGTCTGCAGCTTTTGCTCAAGCCGCTCGACACGCGCACCACTTCCCTCAGTCACCTTCTGCCATCTGCCACGTTGCGGGCAACAACATTCAACGGGCCTTCACGAAATCCGCAAACCCCTTGTCTGCAAGGGCGAGGCGCCTGGGAAGGGTGTCATCATCATCATCGTCGTCCCCTCATCGTCGTCATCATCATCATCATCATCATCATCATCATCACGCCAAGGCGTGGCGCTCGGCTCCATTGGGATTCAAGGAATGCTGCGACGAAAATGATCAAGAGACCGCTGGATCATCATCATCATCATCATCATCACCGTTGTCATCGTCATCGTCATCATCATCCACTTGGAGACGCAGGGAATGCTACGCTGATGCTTGTCATCGTCATCGTTGAAGATGCAGCGGATGCTACCATGAGAGTTTTCCTCATCCTCCTTGGGGTCATCATCATCATCATCATCATCGTCATCATTATCACCGTTGTCATCATTATCATCGTCATCATCATCCACTGTTGGAGACGCAGGGGATGCAACTTATCATCGTCGCCGTTGGAGATGCAGCGGATGCTACGATGATGTGTTTTATCATCTTCCTCATAATCATCATTATCATCATCACCGCTATCATCATCATCATCATCATCATCATCATCAGTATCATCATCATCATCATCCTTGTCTCTTATATTGAAATTCGCCTCGGCCCCAAATTTCCAGCCAACACCCCCTGTCCGGCGGGCCTTGAATTTTCGAGCTGGACGTCCAGCTCCATAAGCCAATGTACCCAGCCAACCCAGACGTGTTTGACCAGACTTAGCCCCCGTTAGATGCTACGATGGTACCGCGAAGTTGGAGGCTGTGCCAAGGCGATACCTGGAAGGCGAAGAGGGGTTCACTGCCAGCCCCCACGCTGTGGGTGGCCAGGAGCTGCAGCCGTGCTAGAACGAACATCTCCGTGGGACTGAGGATCTGCTCACCGATGGCAGCCACGACCTTGTTGGCCCGTCCGCACTCCGAGCTTGCTGGTCAGCAAACCGTCCACCTGCGCAACGGTGCAGCAGTCAAGCAAGGCTGTGGCAATGCTTGAGACCGTTGCAGTGTCCTGGTTGGCTGGTCCGGGCCCGTCCGGTAGGCCACGTCCACTTGCGCCGAGGTGTAGTAGGCCAGCAGCGCAGCTGCAATGGCGCTGGTTGTCTCTGCGTCCTGCGCCGTCCCCGTTCGGTAGTCGACGAACAGCGCGTCCTCTCTCTTTAGAGGCTATTCCCCAAACGGGTTTTATTGCACCTGGGAGGGTTCTGACACTCGTCCGTCCAGGAAACGACCTCGTCCTGCGAAGGATTCGAAATCTAAAGTGCTGCGTGCAGGCTTGTGGCTGCAACATAACGACCCCTAGATATGCGCTGCAAGTTGCCTCCAAGTTGCATTTCAGCAAGCCGAGCTTTGCAGGGCTAAGAAAAAACAAACAAAAAAGAAAAACAAGGGGTCCCCAAAAAATGGTGCCCGAAAATAGGGTGCTTTTGGCAAACCTCGACCTTGCTGAAATGCAACTTGGAGGCAGATTGCAGCGCATATCTAGGGGTCGTTATGTTGCAGCCACAAGCCTGAGCGCAGCACTTTAGATTTCGAATTCTTCGCAGGACAAGGTCGTTTCCTGGACACACAAGTATCACAACCCTCCCAGGTGCAATAAAACCCGTTTGGGGAATAGCCTCTAAAGAGAGAGCTTGCCCTTGGCAATATTGAGTTGATTTTCCGTCGATTCAAGATGACTCAATATCGACTCAACAATGGCCTGGTATCGAAGCCTCAATTAACGCCAGCCTGCCGAGTCATACGGATCATACGGATCATATCATACGGGTCATACGGCTAACCGTGCCACCCAAGATCCCAAGCTTCCGTTTTTGCTCAAAAAAACCCATCGCCGGGCCATTGCCAGCGCCGGGCCATCGCTGGACCATCGCCGGGCCGCCGGACTCCGAATGTGTACCCAGAGCCTCCAAAAGTGCTTATTTAACTTTAGGGATGTTTATGACAAAAAAATGAGCAATCATTGTCTATAATTAAGCATTGTAGAAACAGTGCTTAATTAAGCATTGTTGCTTCTGAGTTGTGCAACTTTCAATATATATGGAATGCGCTTTTTTTTTTTTATAATTTCATTTTGCACCGTTTTGTGTCTTGTCCATTGCTAGCAAGAACCTCTGAAGCTCGCTGCCCGGCGCTATATACTTCACATGTCCAGTCTAGGCACCTTGTTGGCAGCAAGAAATCTTAGCAATGTTGCTTTGGAAACTGCTGCCATGGAAAACTTTCCTCCTCTTCGTCTGGCCAGCAATGCCAATGTGTGGCCAAACGACTCATCTCGATATGTCCAAGTGTGCGCAGGATTGGTTCTGGACCTAGCCAGCTCCAGAAGTAAGTGCCCTTTGGGCTTCACTCGAAACAAAATATCTTCCCCAAAGAAACTTTCCAAGGTGCGCATGAGCAACAGAAACTTCTGCGCTGCTCGTGGGAATTTGTCAGCGTCCCAGTTCGCCGCACTCAAGCAAGCGTACCTAGCTTGCAAGTGCTTGCAACCCTGCAGCATAGCTGACTCATGAGGTATGCTTGCGTCCATGTGTTGAGTGGCCAGCTGCAAACAGCACGGCGCCAAAGCTCTGCTCTCTCCTGCTTTGCCTCGAAGCTTTGGAACTTTCTTCTTTCCCTTGACTTCGCGTCTCAACATGGTGGGGAGAAGCTTTGGCAACCTGTCTTGAACCTTGTTGTCTTTGTAGAACTGCTGAATATCTTGAAACAGCTTCGCGCATCTGACGCGCATGGAAACTCCTGCGATCTTCTGCTGCTGAATGTAAAAAAGCAAGCAGCCATGCCAGTCAGCCGTCGCCCCCAAGTCGCAGCAGTCCACCTTGCAGCTCTGAGTAGTGAAGCCAGGAACTGAAAAGAGAGCTGAAATCAGTTTTCCAGACTGCTGCTGCCTCAAGAAGAAATCCATCGCCGAAATCAAAGGATACCTGAGCAGACGAAAGCCAGCGCAAGAATTCTTAAGGGCAGGCTAGCCTGCCAGGGCTGCGTCATGCCTATACGAATGAACCACAAATTAAGCCCTTATCTAACAATCTCAGACAAGACACTTCTCAAATGTTGCGTTGCTGAAATCTTTCAAGTCAGTCTTGGTGGCGTTGCAAAGCCAGCAGATATGCCCCTTGGCAGACCAGCTTGGAAAATCTAGTACGCTTAGGGTTTCTTTTCCCTTGTGTTTAGGGCATGTTGTGAATCGAACTACGCGTTGGCCGTTTTGCTCCTAGCCTTGACCCAAACCTGCGGTTTCATTTGAAACTGGAAACGCCGCCATGGACGCCTTGCTGTGTTTTGGAGTGTGCCTCGCCATTTACACAGCCCTTGTGTCCGGCTTGACTTGCCTTGCCATCGGGTGCCTTCTGCGCCAGCACCGCAAGGCACTGCTTGGGTCTTTTGGTTTTCAGCCGCCGTTCTGCCCCGAGCCTGTGCGCATCCTGCCAAAGCGCAAGGTTTTTCATCATCGGCATTGCCACCACTTGGCGCAGCGCGATGTCTCAGCCTTCGCATTTCAACCATGTGACAATTGTCGCAGCCTGTGGTGATGCACATGCACTGGCAGACGCCCTGCCCTTGTGACAGCCTTGCCTTCAACACCACATGCTAATGTATAAAAATGCCGCGACATCGCATTTGGATCTTGAGCCCACTACATTGCACTTTGCCTCAACGCACTTGACTGGCAACCTCACCTGCAGCATTCGTGATCCTTTTCAAGCATGTGTTGCAGTGTACGCCTGTCTCTCCGCTACGGTCTTAGTTGTTGATTCTTGAGTTCGCTCTAGGGGTTGCTGCCATGACACTAGTGTCCAGGCATTTTAAAGCTCCTCCGGGACCTTCACAAGACGCACTGACTTCAGTCAGGACCCCAGTCATGCATTCTTGAGTCCGCTCTTGTCTCGCACCCCTCCACATTTGCTGCCTTGCGCCGCGAGCCCTTGGCAATTGAGGCTCCTCCGGGACCTCCACACAGGCGCATTGCCTTCAGTCATGACCTCAGTCATGCATTCTTGAGTCCGCGCCGCGAGCCCTTGGCAATTGAGGCTCCTCCGGGACCTCCACAAGGCGCAATGCCTTCAATCATGACCGCAGTCATGCATTCTTGAGTCCGCTCTTGAATGGCTTGCCTCCGAATTTCCTGCTGCCTTGCGCCGCGAGCCCTGGGCATTTGAGGCTCCTCCGGGACCTCCACACAGGCGCATTGCCTTCAGTCATGACCGCAGTCATGCATTCTTGAGTCCGCTCTTGAATCGCAGCCCCTGCGGGGTTGCTGCCTTGGCACAGCGTGCCTCGGCCATCGAGGCTCCTCCGGGACCTCCACAAGGCGCAATGCCTTCAGTCATGACCTCAGTCATGCATTCTTGAGTCCGCTCTTGAATCGCAGCCCGCCGGGGCTGCAGCCTTAGCACAGCGTGCCTTGGCATTTGAGGCTCCTAAGGGACCTCACCAAGCCCTGCGATCAGGCTTATCCGTCATGACCCCGGTCATGCATTCTTGAGTCCGCTCTGGAATGGCTTCCCTCCGGGGTTGCTGCCTTGCGCCGCGAGCCCTTGGCAACTAAGGTTCCTCCGGGACCTTTACAAGCCCTGCTCTCCAGGCCCTAAATTTTTTTACACCGTGCATGGTACTGTGTTTGCATTCGCGCTTGGCCATCAGTCGAATGTTCCTTGAGGTTATGCTGGACGAGAGCAACACAGTCCTTCTGCGCAAAAAGCTCTTTTTGCCTTGTTGCCCTTACCCTGATCGAGGGCATTCGTGCATTGTCATGCCTTGTGGAGCACTGGGCGGCCTTTGCATACCACGCCCTCACATGATGGAGCACCACTCTTTGCCGAGAAAAACACAGTGTGCCTGCTACACATGTAACTGCATATGCTTGTCAACATCTCGGCCAACACTGTGAGACATTTCCGCCAGGTCGGCGCAACAGGCCGGGAACCTAGCAGATCCCAGCCCTCAGCGCTTACCACGATGTGCCTAGATACCACAGCCATTTCGCCCAACATGCTGTAATGGCGCTTTCAGCCCACGAGATTCAGCCGTGCCCTGAATTGGTGGAGCAATGGATTAGCCTGCTTGCTTGCTGGGCAGACTCATTCTTTGCCAGGCAACACAAGATTGCTCTACTGAACCACCTTCATCGTTACCTGGACTTCATCATCCTGCGAATTGGCCTTCACGAGGGCTCCTTGCATATTGCCCGCCTTTTGACACTGTGTGCCTTTGCAGGGCCAAACCTTCACCGTGAACAGCCTTGCCTTGTTTGCCTCCGCTTTTGACTGGAGCAAACCTACAGCATGTTTCTTTGGCCAGACAACAAGTCATTCAGCCAGGGGCCTCCTGACAGCTGCCTGCGACCCTAACTTCAGGAACTTCGCAGTGCAGCATCGCTGGCACGAGCACTCAGAGGCAGCCTTATTTTCACTCTTGCACGCCTGTGTTGGCCCTTGAACGCGGTTTTGTCTTGCCTTGAAGATCTTGAATTCATCATAGTGCGTCTTCAGCCTGCAATGCCCGCATTGCCAGCCTTGGAGATGCACTCTCACGAACCAGTGGACCTCACTTCATGCTCGCAGATTTAAAAGTGTGTGCCTGGCGCTTTGCTTGACACCCGCTTCGACAAGCACTGTCAATCGGCGGACTCAGGCGCATTCTGCCGTAGCCTTAATCTGACAGTTGTGCCACATCCATGCCATTTTCTGGCTTTTGTGCATGGGCATTATGACAGGCTCGCGCCGGCTCTCCAGCAGCCTTGTCATCACGTGCCCCGACTAGCTGTTTTGTTTGCGCATCCGTTTTGCTACCACTGCCTTGTGTTTGTAGCCATTTCAGCAGTGTGCAACGCGCCACGCTCCTGCTCGGCCCCACTCACTTGCCTTAAGCATGTCGGACCAGGTGCCTTCTTCAGTGCCAGACCTGATGGGCATTGTCTCCAGCATGACAGAAGAGAACCAAGCAGCCTTGACCGCCATGCTTGCAGCCCTGCGTGAACGGACGGCCTCGACATCCTCGTCGCCTTTGCCAGAAGCCGCCCTTCCCACGGATGAGTCTTCAACTTTGCCGCCTGAAGGGGCGTCCACTCAAGACCTTCCAGAGCCTTGCACTGAACAGCCGCCCTTGGTGCCTTTTTTCCACCCTGCCAGGGCAGAATTTTTTTGTATCAGCCCTGCAGCAAAAATGAAAAGCCTTGGGCCGACCAGCTCGCGCCCGAGCTGCCTCCCGAGGCCCCGCCGGCAGACTCAGCACCCTCACCAGTGACTTCTCAAGACGCACTGCCGGCAAATCCAGAGACTGCCTCAACCGAGGTACCAAAGCCTCGTCCTTCGTCAGCTCCGCATTGGCCCAACGCTCCGGACTTGCCAGACGATGCCCTGCCGGCTAAGCAAGAGGTGGCTCCCAAGGCTGCCGGACACGCCTCTGTACGCGTGGGACGGCAGCTGGTGGCTCCCACGTGTGCCACGCGCATTGATGAAGACCATCACGCCTTCAGCATTGACTCCTGCTGGAAACGCAATGAACGGCAGTCTTACCGCAAGCCCGCGCAGCCCTGGCCAAAGCCCTCCCAGCCGCAGGAGAACACACGCTATCGCCCAACTAAAACAGTGTGCGCAAATTCCTGCCACCTGCACTATGAAGGCTGCGCGAGTAGGAGGGGTCGCCAAAGCGTGGTGCCTGGACGACCAATCCCGAGTGTGCTGCGCATTGCCTTGTGCGTCATCGCCCTGCCCTTTCCACTCAGCCTGCGACGACAGGATTCCCCTGTGCGAGGATACGCACACTTCGCACTATTGCAGCCGGTGCTATGAATCCATGCAACCCAATGTCGCCATGTACTGATGCCTTGCCCTGTGCCTGATCGCACAACTCAGCTTCAGGAGGGCCGCGCAGTGCGCTCTTTTCATTTTCCTGTTTAATAAGAACTGTCTTCTGTAAAGCCTTGGTCTTGTTTTGCAACCCATCGCCTTTCTTGTGCAGCCTACACAGTGCGTTGGCCCTCCTTACGACCGCTCCGTATGCAGCAGATGCAGGAAAACAGGCATAGTGCGTGTACCACCCATCCGCCCTAATATTGCGGACTGATCATGAACTCTGCTGCGGCGCAGGTACACCAACGAGCCTTCTGGTCAACACCTCAGACGGTCGCTTGTACGTATGCCACCCTCTTGGCCTGCATGCATTTAGGCTCGATGCCTTACCGCAGCAAACAATTCTGGGGGAGAGCATTTTCATTTTCCCCCGATGGCCTTTCAGAAGAAATGGCAGAAGACCGCCCGGCCTTTAGCCCACACCAGTTGTCAGGCCCTCTGGGCGTACGTCCTGCAACTGCCGCCGAATCTACATCGCCGGGAACGACTGCCAAGGCCAACCCAGAGCTCGGCTTGCCCTCAGGCAAGGATCATAGCAGTCGGTTCAGACCTTACCCAGTGCGCGCTCATGCTGTCAGCTGCGGAGCCACCCAGCACTGTGCAACTGGAAGGTCCTGGGTAGACCCTTTTTCTTGCCCTCTGCCCAAGCCGCCCTACAGGCCTTGGCCTCGCAGTCTGGCCTTGCAGTCACACATCAGCTGATGTGTGACGATCCCTGCTCAGCCCGCGAATCACAGTGATGCCCTTACGCCGCGTGTTCGGCGCCAGGCCTGCAATGCCCAGGCCATCTGGCCCTGTCCGCCCACCTGAGCCCTCTTCTACTGCTCAGCTGCAAGCCACGCTGAAGGACAAGTGTACTGCCGAATGGGTTTTGATACTCAAATCCTGCGTCGCTAGCAGCAAGCTGGCGCAAGCCCTGGAAGCCTCGCAGCGCCCGCAGATCCTTGTTTGAAGCATCGCTGCAGAAATTTTCGGGGGGCACGCTGTCGCAGTACCTCCGCGCCATCCGCCTTTTTCTCACCTTTGTAAATCAGTGCGTGGGTGATTTGACGAGCCTTACCTGGTGCGAAGTACTACCACACTTCTTTGCCCCGCCTGGCCAAAAGACAGTGTTGGGTATTTTCTCATCCAGCGCCAGACTTCGCTCCTTCGCGACGACCTCAAGCTATTTATTGGCAATTCTGGAGACTGCAGGGTGTCACGCCGCCACTTTTCACCTGGCCCAGTTCCGCGCCTTGTTGAAATGGACACTCTCATTTGCGCACTATTGCCAAAGCTTCACTACAGCAAACCTGCTTCATTTCGCCGCCACGCACGGCCCTCTACATCACCTACCCAGCAGGTCTTTTGCTGCGCAGCAAAGCCTGTGGAGCACTGTCAGTTCTGGAAGCCTGGACAAGATGTTCCGCTCCAGCCACGACCTAGCTGCAGCTACAGCAGATTTTTTCTCCACTACAGGCCTTCATGCTGCCGCTGCCCTTGCGCTATCCGTGTGCTGTACTCTTAAGGACCTTGCAGCTTTGTTCCGCTTGCCACGCTCAGCCCTGCCTAGCGCTGTGCATAGCACGGACGAGGCTGCTTTCTCCATCCTCAGCGATAGCGCTGAGGACGACCCTATCCAGTCGTTCACCCACCGTGGGTGAACACTAATTGGCCAGTTTTAAAAAATCACTCGGGGTAACGCCTTGCCCCGTTCGCCCTTGTTTGTACCTGCCCCACTCCGCTGCCAGGTACTTTTTCGCGATCCTGTCCATGATGTTCGCCTGCCTCGCCCTCATCATCGACAAGTGCCCCGCACCACGTCTCACATGACTGACTGTGAGCCGCTGCCAACAGTCCGTGATTTGATGCATTCCTTGCAAGCCTGCCACCTTCTCAAACACAGTTTTTCGCTTCAAGCATACAAAGTGAGGCCCTGAAAGCCTTCCAGGTGGCCTTTTCACAGCTGGATGGACGAGGTTCCTGGACGCCTTGCAGGACCCACCCCCGCCAGTGAAGCCACCTTGGATCGCCTCGGCATCGGCATCACAGGACACCACGCAGCCGGGCTCTGCATCGCCCAGCACTGCGCAGCCAGGCACTGGCCCTTCAACCGATGAGCCCAGTGCCTCGCCAATGCCGGGCGAAGAACGACCATGGGCCGGCCTGATCGATGGCGGGTCAGCTCAGCACAACACTGCCGCTAACAAGGAGCCTCAGATGGAAGAGGAAGAGCCTCTGACACCACCGCCATGCCCGTGGCCTCCCCTGCAAGAGAGTTGCTACCGCCAGCCCCGCCCTTCGACAACAGACAGCTGCTGGACAGCCTGGGATGGCTCTTGGTGGGCCAACTACTGGGCCAGCACAGACCAAGAACCGCCAGACGAGTCCACAAAGGTCGACAGCCGTCGCTACGCCTACAGCACCGACCCAGCATGGCACCGCAACACACGCATCTTCTACCATGGCCGGAGCAGACCCAGCCAGAGCCTGCACCGCCATCCGCTGACACACACAGCACTCGCCCTGGCCTACCGCAACACCACAGACCCAGCCACAGCCTGCTCCGCCATCCACAGGCGCACCACAGCGCTCGCCCTGGCCTACCACAGCGCCAAAGGCGATGCCGTCGCCATCCACTGGCGCAGCACAGCAGTCGCCATGGCCTGCCACGACGCCGAAGGCGACGCCCAGCCAGCCACTGGACCCATCCGAGGCAAAGGCAGTCGCACAGCTTGACCTCTGCGTCCACATGCCTGCCTTAGTCTTGCCTTGCACCGCACGCATTCGCGGAGAAGGCCGCGAGCTCTACGCCTATTACATCGACGATAGAGGAGACCAATGTTGTGGCAAGCCATGCACAGCCTTGCCCTTCTGCCGCTTCAACAGCGTCTGCGGCGCCCACAGCTCCCACAGCAGGTGCACAGCCGGATCGCTCGCTGTGATCTAGCAGTGCCAAAAAAGGGTCCAATGTTTTGTATCTGCGCAGCCAAAGCCGGCCCATTCCCGCCAAATTACGGCGTTCAGCTGGTGCAGGTACACAACACACCAGTGCTGCCCTTACTTGCACAGCCACTGCTTTGCCCGCCGTGCCGCAGTGTGCTTGGGGCCAAGACCCACAGGCCCGCAGTGCCCAGTCGGGTCACACAAACGGCCAGGCCGTTTGCTGTTTCTTGTCTTTTGAATCCGCCTTTTTTCTCCCCGCCAGGTGCTTCGTGGACTTCCTCGCGCCGATGATCTTCAGGACTCTCTGTTGGCCCCTTTTCTGCCTCCCCTTTTGGGGATTTTTTGTGTGGGAGGGTCTTGTGTGTTCTCCCCGTTTTGCGCACCGCCGTGCCCCCATCGCTCTCATCAGCAAAGATGAGCCTTGCCCGCAGGCAATTAAACTGTTGCCGCCGCGACAGCCTCAGGCTCGCTAGCCTGCCCCACACAGGGTTCTTTTTGGGTTGGTGTCCCCCCCCCCTCTGTTTTTTCTAACAGGCGGGGATTTTCACACCCTCCCCCGCGCTCTGCTCTGCCAGGTGCCTCGACGTCATCAAGGTCTTCTTCATTGCCAACGGCCGTTACCTTACGACCAAGTGTTCTCGCCAGGCCCAGCCTGGCCTTTCCGTGATGCACTGCTTTGTTTGTACGCAGCTCCATGGCTCAATATGCCGTGGCCGGGCCTCCTATGGCCAACCTATACGCTATGACGCCCCTCCCTTGTTGCAGGCAACCTCCAAAGCAAGCCCTGCAGCGGCTCAGCCGACCCCAGAGGTCTTACAGGTCAACATTACTTGCCCTGCCCAAGTTCCTCCAAGCAGGACTTGCAGTAACTCTGCACCGTGCGAGCCGCGGTCTCACCCTTACAGGCGAGGTGCCCCAATCTCTGTGCACAACTTGGCCAAACCCATTTTTCCACACCCGCCTACCATACCTTTGCTACTCGCTAAGGCGATACCTTGCCTCCCGAAGGGAGGCCTCTCGGTTCCCTCTCGTTCACCCAGGCAGCCGTGGGAACTACCGTTTTCCACACCTTTGCCACCGCCGCCTCCAAGGCCCGTGCCACGCAGCCTGCTACCCAAGAAGTGCTCAGGCTCGGTGCAGCCTAAAACCAGTTGGCAAACTCCTGCGCAGCAGGGGACAAGCTTGAGAACATCCGCGCCTTTGCACAGAATTGCCTCGCCTCGACCAAGACCACCAGCTTTGACTGGCGGGTTCACTTCTTCCTACTCGGAACAGACCAATTTGCGTGAATCTCTATGGAGAATTGGCGATCAATCCTTGCAGTTTTTGCAGAGCGCAGCCAACTGTACTGCACGTGCATTGCCTCAATGCAGCCCATGGAAATACCCAAAACCTCGCTGAGACGTTTTGCAGCATCGACGTTATCGCAGTACTTAAAAATCCTGCAGACATGCCTCGTTTTTTGGCAATCCATGCTGTGGAGCCCGACCGCCTTGTCACTGCCTCAACTTGCTGATTTTCTGCAAGTGTGCCAATCTTCGCAGGAAGAAGACCGCCCAGCCTTGAAATGCAGCCCAAAACAAGCAGTCAAAGCTTTGTCGTGGCTAGCGCGCACCGCAGAGATCGCAGACTTGGCAACCTTATTGAGTAACACTCTTATTCGCTCTTTTTCTTTGCCGTGCGCTCCCCAGGAGCGCAAGGAAGCATTGCCTTTGCCCTTGGCTACCTTGGTCGCTTGGGAGCAAAAACTACTCCAGCCAGACTGCCCCGCATCGCTCGGCCTACTGCTCGGCGGCATCTTGCTGGCAGCCCATTGCAGTTTAAGATTCAAAGATTTGCAACGCATATCGTTTCACTCATTGTCTTTGTCCGCCCACGCACTGCGCGGCGCGTGCTGGGCCACGAAGACAACAAGCCAAGGTCAGCCCTTCGCTTGCCAGCCCTTCAACTTCACACACGAAAACCCGCTTCACGCAGGACACCGCGCCAGACTTCTTGCTGCCATGCCTTTCGCCACTCGATAAAGACCCGGGCCCAGCCTTCACCGCACCGATGTCGTGTTTTCAGGCCCTATCTTTCGTGAGATGGGTTGACTCCCGCGCACTCTCCGCAGGTTGGCTCGTCAAGGTACAAACCATATTTCGCAACGCCATCGCCCTGTGCCAAGCCGCGCACTTGTCGAATCTGAAAGCCTTCAACAAGAAAGTGGCCGACCTGTGCCTGGCCGCACCCGACCCAATCCTGGGCGGACAGTAAACACCCAGGAATTGCTGGCCGCTGACCGCAAAATCTGGGGCGTCATATCTGAGCTACTCTGAGCTACTGGCTCAGAGCTGGAGCCTAGATGACGCACTGCACGAGGTCACGGCTATGCGAAACGACTTGCCTAGCCTACTGCAACTCCGCCCCAAAGTGCCACATCAGCCTCCACCGCCACCAGCCCCGCCTCGCACTCCCCGAGCGCGTGACAAGCGCCCTGCGCCGCCCGCGCAGACACAGCCCAAAAAGGCAGCGCGAAAAGGCAAAGGGAAAGGTACCGCCAAGAAACTCACACTGAGCAGCGACTGGATACAATCGTACCAGGGCAAGGAGGTGTGCAAACGATATCAAGTGGGGAAATGCCAGGCAGAAAACTGCAAGTTCGCCCACATTTGCGCCGTGCCAGGATGTCAAAAGCCTCACCCTGCCAAGGACCATCCAAATCACACCTGACAAGGTCCGAGCCAGTCAGCGGCCGCTGACCCGGACTGGCATCGTGCAGCCGCACCCATGCAAACCCCCAATTCAGGTCAAGAACAGGAAGGGCCCGCGCACTGCCCAGCCATGCAGCCCAGCCCCGCAGGGTTTTTTCCTGGATGTCTTTGCAGGCCGATGCCACCCCGTGACAGCCGCCGTGCAAAGGCTCAGCAAGGCATGTTTTGAACCTTTCGACCTCGACGGCAATGCCCAACACGATATCCTGCACGACCCCACTTTCGAAGTCCTCCTACGACTTGCGTGGTCCGGCTTGGTTAAGTTCGTCATGATTGCACCGCCGTGCAAAGAGTATAGCAGACTAAAACTCAAGCCAGGGGGACCTCGACCCCTACGCACGCCAAAATTTATGCAAGGCGTGCCCAACTTGCCGCCGCACCTGCAACAACGGGTTAAAGACAGCAGAGAGATCCACGCCCGTGGACGTGCTATCTTCGAAGCAGTCGTAGCCAAAGGAGGCATTGCCATTCTGGAACAGCCCCCTTCGTCAATGGCCTGGCTGGAACCCGAAAACTTCGCTATGCTGCAGCAATGCCATGCACATATGGCCTGGGTGGCCGCCTGCCGCCACCATCTAGACATAGCCAAGTCCTGGTCTTTTGCCAGCAACTGTCCAAAAATCCAGCAGCTGGCGGCCCAATGCGGCATGCAAAGCCACACCCCAGCTTCGCAGAAGTTAAGGTGAACGGCGTCTGGGCCAGCGCACTCACAGCAGAGTACCCCCCGTCCTTGGCCATGGCCATAGCCCAAGTCGGGGAACACAAAGTCTCACCATCAGACCTCGTCCCCTGCCGCTGCCAGGGGACTACGCCCCGCAGGGCTCGCTGACGCCAACCCTTCACGCATGCCGCCTACGCGTGTGACGGAGCAGGCGCGCACTCTACTGCGGATTGGAGCATACCACATCCAGGCCACCCTCTACAGCCAGTCGCACAGGCATGGCTGCAGTGGGCAAAGAACCATGATGTGGTGCCACGCATTGTGGCCCATCGTTCAGGCACGCCCAGAACCCCCTCTCTCGCAAGAAGAGGGGATCGAATGCGCCATGCTCGCTTTCAAGGCATTGAACTCAGCACCGCCCGAATGCTGGGAGCACCCAGGCCAGCCATATCGGCTGCGCCTGCTACAGGCCATGGGAGTCGCTTCCAGCGACCCAGATATGGCGTTGCTGCCGCTGCTGGAAACAGGTGTGCCGACAGGGGCCATCTCACCGTTGCCACGCAGCTTTCAGTGGCCCCTCAAGGCAAACTCAGAAAGCGCAGCGCCGCCCTTTGAAATCTGCGACCAAAATTGGAAAAACGCCGAATCCGAACCAGAGGTAGTTAAAGCTCTTTTGGAAAAAGAGATCGCTAGCGGATGGGTAGTCCGCGCACACTGCGCCGAAACCGAAGCTCATGTACGCTGGCCAAAGGGAGTGGCCGTGGGAAAGCTTAACGTTGTCTTTGCAGACAATAAAGAGCCACGCCTTGTCTTGGATAGCACGGTGTGCAACGTGAACCCACGGTGCCACTTGCCAGAACAAGTAAGCCTCCCAATGGCCTCAGATTTGTGCCTTGCCACGCACTGCAAAGACGCGCGCAGCGCCTTCGCAAAGCCGCGCGCAAACAAATTCAAGTTCACCCTGACGAGCATGGCCTTTTGCTCTTCAAATTTCAGGGCGAACTTTACCATTACCGCGTATGCCACTTTGGTGGCCGCTTCTCCGCTTTCTGGTGGCAACGGACAGGTGCCTTTATGTTGCGCCTAACGCACGGCCTGCTAGCCATGCTACCACACAAAGCCTGGCTCTTCGTGGATGACTGCCATCATGGCAACTGGTGCGGGTGGTCAGTGCATTTTGGCCACGACGCTATACATTTGATGGAAGCCAAGTTAGACAAGCTGCGTCAGCAGCTGGAAAATTTGAGCCAAGCCCATAAATTACCACGCAAGGCCCTAGAACAATGCCTAGGCCTGCTTATCTGGGCAACTAGCATCTCCAAACATTTGCGGCCTTGGCTTGCCCCGTTGTACTCTGACTTGCATAGCCCTCCAGGGAGCATGTACTCCTGGCAGTCCTTCCTTTCCAGCTTTGGACTCTACGGGTCGCACAACACGAGGACTGTGGATCCCGACACTCGCTAAAGTTATTGAGTGCTCAGGCAAGCCAGTGCGTTGCAGAGCCGACCTGCCCGCCGTGCCAGCGTCGCATAAGCCAACATGGGTTAGAATCTCAGACCCAAACTCACCCACAGTCACCCTACGCAAGGACAGTAAGTTTTGTCTCCATTGGCTGTCGCGGTGCTTTGCTAGTACCCCGACTGTTCCTCTGGCCCTGCCACCATTGTTGCCCTGCCTAGCAGCCGCTGACGCTTGCGCAGAAGGAGACACCGTAGGGATAGGCGGATGGTTCCTCACCAGCAACGCGCTATATAGCATGCTTTGAGACCATTGCCCAATTCGCATTACTACAAATAGCCCATGCAACTTCAGGCCAGGGACACTATCATTTTACGTTGCCATCGGGCACCGATAATTCGGCAACAGAAGCCGACATTAACAAAATGTTCACTACGTCCTGGCCTATGCAGATCTTTTTGCAGCTCATCGCGTCTTGGGCGCATTCGCGCAATGTGGTGTTGCAGCCAACACACATTGCCGGCTCCGCCAATGGGTGGGCCGATGACCTCAGCCGAAACAGGCTGTCACGCTTTGCCAACCAGTCTCAGCACCGGCACCGCTTTACCCCTGAAAATATCAATGACTCGAGCCGACGATTGACACTGCGTCCTGCCGATGCACCGTGGAGACCCGAGCACCGCGCTGCCACAGGGGGATTTCAGCCCACATTGCCTTGCACCGCTGCTTGAGCGCGGCAGAGCACAGGACAAATAGCGCGCCTTTGTCCAGTTACATGAAACTAAAGGCAGCTTGCGCATGCCTTTACATTTTCCCACATGTCGCGACGCCAGGCTCACGCAACCCGCTCTGAAGTGGGGGAGCTTAGCGAAGGCCGGGTTGCGCTGGACACTAAAGAGGGGGTTAATAGAGCCTTCCCTAGCTGAAGCCGTGCACGGCAGTGCGCCGCTCTGCGTCAGCTAGAGACTCCAGCGCAACCCGGTTACAAAAGGAGAGCGCGTCTCGTTCGTATCAAGTGTTGGGTTGTTTTAGGTTGGAGCAGTGCATGTTTCCTATAACGCTAGGGGTTGTTTGTTCCCCCGTGTTATAGGGACATGTGAATCTACACCGCTTGTGGCCATTTCTGCTCCAAGCTAAACAACCATGCGGTTTCCATTTTTGAAACCCACCCACCCTCCCCTCTGACTAAGGCAAGCGGCTTTACTCTTGTGCTCGCACAAGCACATGCGAGCCGCGAGCCTTCAATGTGCCGCAATGATCATTCACTGTGGTTACTAAGGCGCAGGACGTCAACCGCGCGCCACTCAGTGGCTGGTGCCCGGCTCCGCAGGGCCAGGCACCGAGATCAATTGCTCGACGCCGCAGCGTCCAGCAATCCGCACACTAAGGTACATTCACCTCACCATGTCACACCGCTGTGTACAGACCGCTGTTCAGGGCACTTAAGTGCCCTCACATTGGCTTGACAGTCAAGCTAAACTGGCGCCGCAGCGCCAAGCACCGCAGTGCTCCGGGACAACCCTAGGAACCAATCCACGGGACTCCCAGACTAAGGTTCGTTACAACTCCTCGGCACCGCCGTGCGAAGAATCAATCGAGGATTTAACTCCAGCGTGACGCATACGTTTCACCAGGGGGTTAATAGAGCCTTCCCTAGCTGAAGCCGTGCACGGCAGTGCACCGCTTTGCGTCAGCTAGAGACTCCAGCGCAACCCGGTTACAAAAGGAGAGCGCGTCTCGTTCGTATCAAGGGTTGGGTTGTTTTAGGTTGGAGCAGTGCATGTTTCCTATAACGTTTGAGTTGGCAAATGGTGGTATGCAATTTTACACAGCTCAAACAGTAATAGTAATATTTTTTGAATAATTTGAACTATCATTGAACCCACTTGAATTGGCAGGTTCCGTCGTGCCAATGTAAATAGTTTGCATTGGGCTCCGGCTTCAAGTTTTCCCCGTCCCGGAAAATAATTGCATCAGCCGGGAATCTAAATCATACAAATTATTGGAACTAGCAGCGGAGGCTCCGCCAATGTGCCTAATATATAACTTCAATTGGGCAGCACGCAGCCCCTGACAGTTCAAACAATTCAAGTGAGTTGAATATGTGACCGCATATTTGGATTGGCAAATTGTGTGTGCGAATTGAATCAGTTTAATTCATTCACATGATTTACATTACTTAAGATTGGAAAAGGGGTCTGCCGATTCAAGTAGTTAGCTAAATCATTCTGAATTGACTTGAATTGATTTGGCAAATGGGCCTGCTAATTGAAATCACGAGCTCTTAAGTCGGCAAAAGGCTAGCATGGAACCTTTCGGAGGTCTTTCCCCTTGAGCGAACCGTTTGGGCCAGGTGTTAGCCAGTGGTTGCTAATCTAATTGATTTTGACTGAATTGGCAAGATGTGCTTGCTGATTAAAACTGGATGTAAATCGGCAAGAGCTTGCAATTGTCCACAGCTCGCAGGGCACCAAGCAACAAGTGCACGGGCTGGGCAGCTTTGCTTTAAGTTTAATTTTGATCACACCGTCTCCCATTCGTTCAATTCACAAGCAGGTTCAACACTTCACGGCTCCTCGTAGACTTCTTAGGGAGTGCGGGACCAAAGACCGGGGAAGAAGAAACCGTTTTCTTTCAAAGTCTGAAAGAGTTGAATGGACACCTAGAGAGATTTTCCAATGAGAGTTGGAAAAGCCCGCCACCGGGGAGCGGTGGGCCCGGTGGGCGCGGTGGCGCTGTGGGCGTGTTTGGAGCTTGGGGAAACCTGGCGGTCGACGCAGACTGCTCATGGGCGGTTGGCGCTTTGTGACGGCCACATTGTTCCAGGTCGCAGCAAGTCGCGACGATGCCTGTGTGCAAGCAGACCTGCTGTGGCATGGAGTGCGGGAGTCACTGTTCACAGCCACCAGAGTGAGAGCTCCGCCCTACAAAAAAGCTTGGAATCACAGGCTTCTGACAGATTTGGTGCGCCGTGTGCCCAGTGCTGGTGATGGTGCGTGGAGCAGACTCAGTGTCACCACCTGCTCACTGGGGGAAGTAGCTCTTCTGCTTGCAAACTTTTTGCAATCAGGAGACAGGGTTCTCTTGGAAATGGCCTTGATCGCATTGCGGAAGATGCTTGGCTTAAGCTGAATGCCGTTTTTTCCAGCCTTCGTGTTTCGGGTTTTTAGTCGGAGTCCCTGAAAAACCGACCCGCAGGTGGCCGGTGTCTCGCATCATGGCATCCACCTGGCCCATCTTCGGCTTGCTGGCCCACGCCCAAGAGGTGTTGAGGTACGCCGGGGACGACAGCTTCGCCGCGGTGTGCGCTGATGCGGCGCCTCTGGCTCTTGCGCTCACCCGCTGGGCGCATGAGGATGAGGATGAGACTGGTGTGAGTCATGTCCCAGGCAACGGCACGGGGCTCAGGGAGCTGCGTTTGCGCCTGGCCGCGGGCGGAGCATTGGCTTCGAGGTGCCGTTCTGACGTGCGTGCCACTCTGAGCGCCAGAATGTTGGGGCTGCACCATGACGACTACGACTCGCTGCTGCGCCAGGGCTCCTGGCCATGGCTGCTCTTCCGCACCAAGTGGCCGTTGGTGCCGATGCTGCATCGACAGCAGCTGGACGGCCGCGAGGCGGCCTGTTCTCAGGCGTCGCCTGGATCCTATGGGGTGCTGACCCGCGCCTCGCCCGTGAGCATGTGGATGTGCACCACCCGGACGCTCGAGCGGGAGCACCACCGCTGGATCACCGAGGGCCACTTCGACGACTGCACGCACATCGCCCAAACCGCCAAGGCGATTCTCCGAGGCGCGTGCCGCTTCGTGGACGTGGGGGCCAACATGGGCTGCGTCTCGCTGTTCCTGGCGCAGCTGCTGCCATCCTTGGAGGTCTTTGGAGAAAGGAAGCCAGAGGGAACATCAGGTCCTGTTTTGGTAATGGAGGGAACTTAAGGAAACCAAATGAAACCACAAGAATCCAAAGAAACCCAAAGAAGCCAAAAGAAACCAAAAGAAATCAAAAGAAGCCAAAAGAAATCAAAGGAAACCAAAATACATCAATCAAAGGAAGCCAAAAAGAAACGAAGGGAGAGGATCCCTTTTTGGTTCAGATAGGTGGTGTCCGTGGAGCCGAACCCCCGCCTGGCACGACAGCTGCGGGGGGCCGTGGCCAAGAACCAGCTGACTCGGGTCTCGGTGGTGGAAGCCGCGCTGGGCGCGGCCCAAGGCTCCGCGGTACTGAGCTGCCCTGCTGAGAACAGCGGCATCTCGAAGTTGGTCTCTTTCATTTTTGTGGAGAAGGCCCTTTGACTTCTGAAGAGAAGGGTTTCGTTTTGGCACTAGCAAAGAAGCAATTGGTGCAGCCTTCAAGCTTTTTTTTGTAGATCTCCCCTCTCTCCCCCATATGAAGTGAGGCGCGTTTTTGGGTTCAGTTGAGGCATGTGCACGGTGGCCGTGGACCACCCGTCGGCTGCGAAGCAGGAAGTGGAGCAGCTGAGCTTGGATGCCTTGGTGCGCGAGCGACCTCCTGGCTCCGAGTCAAATCTTCCGCTCTGCGGAGTGAAGATCGACGTGGAGGGCAACGAGGAGCGTGGTGGACACATCTTTTTTTTTTTTCTTTCGAAGGACGGAAACGTGGGTCTGGGTCAAAGTGAAGCCAGGGCGCCACAGGGTTAGTCCATGTTTCCATTAGGGCAAGCCATTTCGGGATTAATCGGGGGTGTCGGGATTCATCACTTTTGGAGGGAACACCCCCCGCTTAATCAACCAGGGGTTTATTAATCCTGGGTCAACATTAAGTAGATATTGGGCTGTGGGTCAAGAATAGGTACCTACCCTAAATGGCTTGCCCTGGTAAATGGAACCAAGGACTAAAACCTGCGGTTTTGACCCATACCGGCAACCTCGGATGATCAACCTGGTTGATAAATCGGGGGTGTCCCCTTGTGGGGAGGGGTTTTCACCCCCCGATTAATCAAGCAGGGGTGAAAAGTATCCGGGGTTAACTAAAGTACCTAGACTCTCCATGACCCTTTAAACATGGGGTCATTGCCCAAAATTACGGGGTCATGACCCCTTTTTCTAGGGGTCATGGAGACTCTAGATAGATCTTGGGCCGGGCCACCTTTGGTTCACAGGGATGTTCCGCCAGGAGGAGGTGCTGCGTGGCGCCAGTGCTGCGTTGGCCCAGAAGCCCCCGATCTTCCTCGACATCCACGAGGAGATGCTGCGCAGGGCTGGCACCAGCCCGGCGGCGGTATGGGACTTGATCAGCGGCTACGGGTATCAACAGCTCGCGGACTACTCAGAGCTACACTGCCTGCATGTTGGCTTAGGCCAGGGTTGTGGTTGATCACTCGGAATTGGTTTCTCCCACCACTTCTGTGATACTTTTGGGGGGAATCCCCCTGAATAATGAAGAAAATAGTCTTTGGGGTTAGGCGCTTTCTGTTGTATCACAGAAGTGGATTCCATTCCCCACAGCCCTGGGCTTAGGCCGATGGGAGGATTTCAGATGGCAAGGACCGGACCTGGAGATTTTGTCGACCGTAGCCCTGCCTCATGATGCGGACGCGTGTGCTTGCCACTTCTCATGCGCCGAGCAGATGCCGCGTGGCTGCCGCTGCTGGGAGTTTGGACCCTCCAAGCAGCAGCTTGGCGTCTCCCTTGCCCTGATGTGTTGAGGGGTTTGGCCCCCACCCTAAACCAACCCTAAACCAACCACAAACCATACCCTTAAACCGATTCTTGCCGGTCATCTGTTGAATTGATGGCCGCTGCTGCTTTTGCCGCGTGAGTCAATGAGCCAGCCTTACGGGGCCAAAGGCGGGGGTCCCGCCCTCTCTCTCTTAAGCCTTGGGGCCCGGTGAGGCGGCCGGGCGTGGTATGGCCTTGCGAGTTTCCTCCGTTTGCAGCTACTCTGGAAGGGCCTCTTGCGTGTTTGTTTTTTTTTGACGGCCTCCTGAAGTGATACTCAGTCCAAAACCAGACCTTCGAACCTTGCCACTTTTGGGCTGAAGGTGAGCCTCCTTTGGTAGTGTGTTTGAGGCTGGCATTGTTTGTACAGAGGGTTCCTTCTCAATGATCCAAAAAGAATGACCCTTTTTCTCGTCGTGTTCGTTTACTACGCTTGCTGCCTGGAAGCAAAGTCCGAGCTTAGACTACGTCGCGCCCACGGCTCTCGCTTGAGGTGCCATCTCTACCGCCGCTGCCCGAGGGGCTGGGCGGAGGAGCGGTGCAAACCGGCCGGGCTTGAGGAGGCGCCCGGCTGGTGGGCCAACGACCTCTTCGGCCGCTGGCTGGTGACGTGAAAAGTCTTTTTCGCTGCGAGCCCAGCAAATTGCAGTGGCGTGCGTGCGTGCGTGCGTGCGTGCGTGCGTGCGTGCGTGCGTGCGTGCGTGCGTGCGTGCGTGCGTGTGTGTGTGTGTGTGGCTTATTTGTAACTTGGTGCTCCAACTGTCGAGTACCTTGGCCACTTTGCACCTTGGATTTTCAACTGCGTTTACAAATGGGTCAATGGAAGGCCGTTGTCTTTGAAGCAGGAGTTGGGGCGATTCCCGTCTTGGGATGGTTGTGCCCATTCAGAAGAAGGTGGCATGTGCCAGTTCTTGCTGCAACCCTGCCAATGCTTGTGACACTTGCAAAGGTATTGTCAAGGCTTTGACTTGTTTTTGGGCTCAGTTTGGCACTCGCCATGTCTGCCCGGCTTACAGCAAACGTAGTTCGATACTGATACATAGCTTGAAGCATCCCTATTTTGCGCAGGCCTGCTTCTTTCGTCATACGCGTGGCGTGCTTGGCCTTGCATGCTCCCCTTTTTTCCGGAGAATCTATGCCAGAGAGCATGACACAAGCGTCACGGGGGTCTGGGCTGACGAGCTTTTTTTTCTTCCCCCGTGCCAGTTCTGTCAGCGACGTCGAGCATGATCGATGCGTTCTACATCTTCACCAAAGGCGCCTCTTATGATGCGCTTCTCACCAAAGCCAAGAAGACTCCCCGTTGCAGAAGGCCCCGGTGCCTGCCACTGCGGCCCCAAAGAGCAATGCTATCCATCGTTCAAGCCTCGAACAGGGCTCCTTAAAAGATACAATTTGCAACCATTTGAGACATGTTGCCTTCTCGACACCAAAATAAAGTTGGAAGCCAGCATTTACAAGTTGCAATCCTGAGGTGTACAATGCATCCGGATCCCTGTTCTAGCAGAGTGGATGCGACGACTCGTAACTCCGACAGGCGGGCTACTTCTGTGGTCCACGCAACTGGTGAAGGCGAGGTGCTTTCATGTAGGATGGATCCGGTTGCTGTGTCACAACCGGATGTCTTTTTGCCGAAGAGTGACAACCAAAGATCTGCAAAGTACCTGAAAACGGACCCACGGACGGTAGGGGCCATGTGCTACTTACATTTCCTAAGGATTTGATGTTGCGCAGTCGAGGAGCCGTTCGATCCAGGTCAAAGGGAACCCGCTCGACCGCTTGATCAAGGAGGTGCTGCTTGAGGACCTGTCGCAGACCGGACTTCCACACTGGCACTAGAAGCCAAGAAGAAGCTCGCACGGTTTCGAGATTGCCAAGACGCATTGCCAAGGCGCCATTAGGCGGCCCCGACCAGTTTGGCCGTGCGCGCTCTTGTGAGGTTTTCTTTTTCCTCCCCAGCGCCTGAATTCATGTGCAAGAACAGAATTCTTGAAGCCAGGGGAGGGATGATGTGTTTTGTTTTGAGTTTTGAGGGGTAAAAAACACTAATTGTAGAGGTATGACACAGGCCTTTGAAGCTTTGGGGAAATCATCCAACAGGAAGCTTCTCACACTTGACCAGTCGCTCGAATCGGCCTGCTCCAAGCTTTTGGATTCTTTCCTGCGCATCCCCCCCGCTGAAATCGGCACGCCGGGGGGTGCACATCTCCCTTACCAGCATGTGGCCATGGGGCAAAAGCCAAATCGCACCCCCAGTGAACATCCCAATTTAACCACTAAAACAGGTTCTAGCATGGGGGGTGCTTTTTGTACCCCAAAATGGTTTTGACAACCACAGCCATGTAAAGCGATTCATCCACAGGGTCCACCAGTTTGGCTTCGTTTCATTCTGCGAAGGAAAGGGTTGGCGAGACCTTTGCCACGCTGGACTCGTGCGCCGATGCTTCGACTGAGTCGGAATGCTCCTCGACTTGGACCCAAAAGCCACCACGCAACGCACAAAGGGCACAGGGCCCAGGGCACCTATGGGAGAATCACGTTCACAGGGTCACTAGCCTGGGGGGCAGCAGTCTCACTTTAGTCGCAAGTGGGAGGACTGTGTTAGGGCGTGAAAACAACTTGAACTTTGAATTCGTTGGCAGGTACAACCTCAAGTGGAAGCTGCTGAACGAGATGGACCTGTTTTTTGTGGTGGTTTACCAGGGCATTCTTCAGATTGCTTACCTGGAGGCGCCGGCACCGAGATGTTGAGAGAGGAACTCTTCGCCGGGCGAAAGAAAAAATATATAAAAAAAAGGGGTCAGGATCCAGGAGAAAAAGAGGGCGCAAGATGATGGCTTGCGCAACATGGCCATGGCTTGAAGCAGCCAGTAGTTTTTGCCTATGTTTCTTCCTGAGGCACTGGCACTCCATACCAAGCGGCGCTCAGCCGCCCTTTCCGCGGGCTTTTTTTGGTGGCATCCACGTTCCGGACCATGGCCCGAAACATTCTGGTGGCCCAATTGGCCTCCACCAAAGCTTTGGCCCCTTTTCCAGGGGTTGATTCCTTTTCCTTATTCTTTTCAAGCATCGTTCTTCCAAGCACCGGATCCGTTTCCATGGGGTTTTTGGATGGCTTCCTGAAAAGATCCGGATTTTTCGGGAAAGAATGGACATGGAAGGCACCCCCTAGGAGTTGGGCCCCTGCCTCTCCCAAGCCCCACGGGAAACTCGAAACTCCTCGCATGGGTCAGGGCTTGCTCACCATGGTGGCCAAGGAGTTTGTGCACCACCGCAGGGTCCCTGGCCAGGAACTGGAGTCAGCCGTCTTGCAGCAGCTCAGTTTTTGAGTCACATTCGGGAAGATCACAGCTGTTGCAGTTGGATTTGAGTAGATGGCACCATTCTCCTTCCCCACACAGAAGTGTGCTATCTACATTCACTCCGTTTCGATGGAGATTTGAGGATTAGGAAGCCAGTATGTTGGAGCTACAAAATTGTCAGTTTCCGTCGAAAGGCTGCTGTGGACTCATTTTGCCAACAGACACGACTTCGGGCTTGGTACGACCCATGTGCGACCACGTGCGAGCATGGGCTTTTCTTGCAGCCAGTTGGGAACGGCTTTGGTGCTGGCATGACCATCAAGCACGTGGAGTTCGACCAGGAGAACGTTCCCTTGGAGTTTGGTTTCCTGTGAGTCAGTCGGACAGACAATTTCTGGCTTAAGGCTTCCCTTTTTAAGGCACCGACCCCTTCCCTTCCCGATGGGCCGCAAAAGGACACTGACGGATTCCTTTTTTTTTCCTCGTTCCCGTTTTGGCGGGCGGGTCTCGCAAAAAGGGCTCACTGGCACCCCAAACCAAACAGGGGGTTGGAGGGAGTCGCTCTGTCAACATGCCGAGAGTCGATGCGGCCGAGAGTCCGTGCCGTGGAGCGGACGTCTGCAGGACTTCTTGCGCTGCCGACAGAAGGCGGATAAGGAATTGAAGGACTCCCGGCGGCAAGGCGCGGGATTGGAGCTGATTCGGTGCCTAGGTTAAATATGTGGCTGTGGTGGTCAAAACCGTTTTGGTTGATCCCATTTTGGGGTAGGTGAATTCACCACCCATCTTAGAGCCTATTTTAGTGGGGATTGGGACATTTCACTGGGGGTACGGGCTTTTGACCCATGGCATGTGTGGTCAGCCAACACACTTCGCTGGTGAGGTTCGTGGATTAGCTTTCCATTGCTTGCCAAACACCATTTCAAACCTTGAACTGACGATTTCTCCGAGGCCACTTAAGCGAGTCTAGTCAAACAAACAATCGGATTTTCACTTTAAAGGGGGAGACCCGCAAAAACGGCTTCCTCTTCGTTTTTTGTTTTGGCATCCTTTGAGAGGGCTGCATGGAGCGCGATAGGTGGCATGCGCAGCTTCGAAAATACCAAGAAGGGCGCGGATGTGCAGAAGAACCGCGAGGAGTCGCCCGACGTCCTGACGTCCTAACGTCTGACAGCCAGCAGTCGGCCGCAATCAACATCGGTTTGTAGAGGACCCCAGTGAAATTTCCCAATCCCCACTAAAATAGGCTCTAAGATGGGTGGTGAATTCACCTACCAACCAAAATGGGATCCCAAAACGGTTTTGACAACCACCCACATGCTTGTGGGTAGACCCTTAAAGCTGCCAAGCTTTGATTGGACTTTAGGGAGCTGGGCTTGTGTCAAAGCTATTTCAAACCTGGGATCTCTTCAGTACCTGTGAAGAGGGCACTTGGGCTTTGCAACATGCAGAAGTGGGAAATCTGCAGTTTTGGGTAAGGGAGTTCTGCATGCTAGGCAGCATTGACTTGCAGTGATATCCCATTTGTACTCATTTGTTAGAACCCATTAAGGGTCAGCTTTACAATGTTCGAGCAGCACTATGTCCTCATTTCTGTTTGCAGCTTCCGCAATGTGCGAACATCCACCGTCCTACTTTTCTGGCGGCTGACAATTGTTGTCAGTGCTTCTCCAGAACAGCCTGATTAGGTGAGGGCTGTCAGTTCAATCTCCAAATACAAGGATTTTACAGTGTGGTCTAACTCCTTCATATGCTGTCCCTTCCTCACGGTCTATCTCTTACTGTCCTTTCACTTCCTCATTCCTCCGTCACTCACGGTCTATCTCCAAGAACTTGAATATTATGGACACAGAGTGTGCGAGAACGAAGGGAGAGGAACCGAGCCCAGAGGCAGGAGTAGATGGAAAGTGATATGCCGGCTCTTAGTCCTTCCCTGGCGGTCTTTTCTGTAGGTCCTTTTCATCCATCATTATCAACTTCTGGGACCTACAGCAGGGAAAGGCCTTTATCTATATCTCTCTTTCCATATCTCTCCATAATATATTTCCTGTAGACCTAACATGCCTTTCTCCTGCCTTCATTTGTAGGACCTTTTCATTATTGCCTCAGAGTCTATTCCTTGGTGAAGAGCGGGGGCAAGCCCTTGAATTAAGATCTTATTATCTGATATCTGTTTGCTTTTACATGTCTTTTATCTTCTTCTTTACAATTATCTTCATTCATTTTCTATCTTTTGGTTACATTCTGGTTCTTAGGTAAGTTGTAAAAGCAAAAGGAATGAAGATAATGGGGATAAAGGCCTTCTTCTCTCACAGCATCATTCTAGTTCTCGTTTATAAGCTGTGGAAGGCCTTTCATCTCACTTATAACTCACTTTCCATTCCTTTCCATTTCCTTTCTTTTCCTATCATCACAGATTCATTCTGGAGAAGCCTCTATCCCTTCTATCTGTTCTCTCTGTATCTTCGTCTATCACTTCAAGAGCTTGGGAGCGAACCCAGAGAGCGAGGGCAAGCCTTTTTCCTTACCATTCTATATTCTGGAAATCCTTGAATTGTAGGTCATCCACCGTTTCCTTCCATGGCATTCATTTGCTGAATTTAGCTGTTACGACGAAGGCGAGAGCCAAGAAGGGGAAAGAAAGACCAAGGAAAGCTATAGAAGAAGACAAACAATAAAGGAAAAGATAAAATGCTTCTAAGATCCACGTCTTTATCCACTTCTTAGGATTGTATATTTGGATTTGTAAAAGCATTCTATTCCTATCTTTTATCTCTCTTTCTTTATCATTCTTCTCTTTTGTTTTCATTATCTATTTTATCATGTTATTTTACTATCTTATAATTAAGGAAAGATTATGAATGAAAAAGAAAGAAGAAAACCAATAAACAAAAGAGAGATAATGAAAGAGAAAAGCCAAGGGATGGATAATGGGTCACTGACCGCTAATTCTCAAGGTCTTGTCCTAAAGGCTTTTTATCTTAGTTCCTGATGAATCTCTGTCAATAACTTGTAAATAAAGAAAAGGAAAGGAATAGAAAAGCTTGTAAATGGGATTAAGATCTGAGATTTCCTATGTCTTTCCTATGCTCTATTCTCTGAGATCAATAACTTCTAAATTCAGAATTATTTTGTAAAAGAAAGAGACAATTTCCATTCCCCTATCAGGTTCTAAATTGCTCATCATTTCCGTTGTGGGGGGAAGAACTTTGTTTTCAGGTGGGTTAGTAGAGGGAAGCAGTGATTCTTGTCCACCGCATTTTGACACCTCTCCATGTTTGTTTTTTGTCTCACCCTGGGGTCAAACAAGTTCCAGGAGAAAGGCTTGCCAGCCAAGAAAAGCTGGCGCCTCAGGTCAGCCAGATGTTCGGGCGCGATGTGAGCTGACTCTGCGCGTTTCGATGTCCCCGTCGGCTTGGTGAGGCAAAAGCGGTGCAGATGGAGAAAAGGACGACGAGGATGAGGCGCGGTTGAGCCGGCGAATGCCAACTGCCAAATGCAGCATTTTTTTCGCCCACTCGTCAGGCTTCGTCCGACCTTTGGTTTTCTTCGACTTTTTTCTTGGGGCTGGTGTTGGGGCTGGTGTTCCGACCTTTTTTCAGGTTCTTGGGGCTGGTGCTCCTTGACCTCTTTTTTCTTCTTCTTTTTCTTTCGACTTGCTGCATGGGTCATGGGCAGCAAGTCGAAATCTTTCTATGGCGGAGCTTCGTCGCGCAGGAGGATGCTGCAGCCAAAGTCGCGGAGGCCCTGGCCAATGGTTTCGCAGTCTTCAGAAGTCCACTTGAGCCACAATCAAAACCCGGGTAGATGAAGGTTAGTAAGGGGCAGTCCCAGCCGGGAATAGTTGCGGAATTCCGCCTTTCTAATTCTTGAAGCATGGTTCTGGGTTCGCACCATTTTTGTACCGATCGGTTTTGAGCAAGTGACTCACCTGGCTTGTTTGTTTTTCTTTCGGGGGACCCCACAAATGGAATTAAGTTCCTTTTGGCTTCCAGCTAAAAAAAAGAACCACCCAGAATGGCTACCTTCAGAACTACTCCCCCAATTTGTTTCTAGGTTTTCTGATCTTGTGAAAGGGGTGTCTTGTGCCTGGCTTTGTTTTCCTCCGTGGGATTGCTTGTTTCAGAAGCCGCCCTTTGGGCTTTTGCTTGTGCGCTCTTCCTTGTTACTTTCATCACCAAGCTGTTCAGCTCACATCTGCTTGAGAGGCATTCATGTTCAGTAGAAAGACTCCTTGCATGATATGGCTGTGGCTCGAAAAACCGGTACCAAATGGAACCCTGGTAAGTGGAAACATGGACCGAAACCTGCGTAACCGTTTAATTTTGAGCCACAGCCATATGCTTGTTGATGTTGGTCAAACTGGCTGGAAGGAGCTAGCTATTCACTTTCAGCATTCTGGCGTTTCAATGTTCTGGCTCCAAGAATGAATGGCGTAAGAGGACAGGCTGAGAGTGAGCAATTGGGACTTGGAGTGAGCTATTCCGCTTATTTGGTTGGACAGTGTATGCAAGGGAGTGAGTATGTATGTAGAGTTTTGTGGTCAATTTGGATGTGTAGAATATATGGGCGGGTGCTTTTTCGAAGGTACCCTTTTGGCGTTGGTTTAAACAGAATCTAAACGGAAGTCTATCCTTTGTTGGGTCACTATTTCGAGGCATATGTACATATGTATATATATATATATGTATCTATATTATGATGTTGCACATTTATACTTATATTATTCCCTCAGTGCTCATTTCGTGGCCCACAAAAGACTGTGTACAAAGCTATCCGTTGAGAATGTCTGCAGGAGACAAACAATCTCTTGGACACAGACAAGACATAAAGAATTGCAGGGCAGCCTAAGACTGCAGCAAGCACGTAGCAGGAAAGTGTAAGGAATTCTTTCATGCAGGTTCTGGGGGCATTTACAAGAAGAGAGGCGACTAAGACACAGAACCATTGCGGCATGCCCAGAACATTTTGCTTCGTGGTTCGGCGAAGCAACTTCGACAAACAAGTCACTGCGCCCTTGAACATTCATATATGAGTATCAATTTGCGAAGTCAAAAGCAAAGGCATCCCGTTAATTCAAATACCCCACGCATCGCGGGGTCTCAGTGCCGGCCATGCCAGGCCCGGGCTAAGCCGTCCAAGGTGAAAGCCAAAGATGCCCGATGGCCCAAATGACTGGAGCCGGCGATGGGGCGATGGACATTTTGGGTGTGACTTTTTTCCCATTGACACGGTGCAAAGGAAAGCCCCCCTCCCCTCTCTCTCTCTCTCTCTCTCTCTCTCTCTCTCTCTGCAAAGCAAAGTTAATCTGCGGCGCCGTTCTGTTTCTGTGGAGTAGCCTCCCAAGAGCGGGGAGGCTCCTCTTTCCAAGACACGGGACAGAATTTTCGCCACAGGGCGGGGAACTTTTCTTGGAGAGCGAGCTGCTGAGGCGGAACCACCCAAGCCCAAGAAGGGCAAGGAGGCGGGATCCTGCGCGTCCGGTTGGGGCTTCGCCTAGCGTGGGATCACGATGGGAAGAGGTGCAGCCCGGATTGGAGGTGACAAAGCGTTTTGATTCTGGGATTCCATTCTGGGGGAACTTCAGGGAGCCGTTGATTTTTTTTTCTTTTTTCTTTTTCTTTCTTTTCTTTTTCTTCAAAGCCATCAGAATCCAGGTCCTGCTTTTTTCAGTTAAGACCATAGCACAGAGACCTTGTTTTCTGGAGCCTGGGACCGCGGCAGGCGAGGCACTGGGATGGCGGCAAGGCGTCCAAGAGCCTGATGCAGGACCTGGCAGGTTTTTTGTGAGCTGAAAAGCCAACCGAGCCACAATCAAAACCCGGGTAGATGAAGGTTAGTAAGGGACGATCCCAAGCATAAATAGCTGCGGCCACCTTCTTAATTCTTTACATGGTTCTGGGTGCACCATTTTTTGTACCGGGTTTGGATTGCGACTCAACTGGAGCTGGAGCAAGTTCCAACGCTCTTATGGGTTGGGCGCCTTTCTTCCTCGGGTTTGTGTTTGAGCCTCTGGCAACTACCTTGGCGCGTCGTCCTTGGTGGATGCTTCCGGGCGTGGCATAATCTAGATCATCCGATCCGACGCAGGAGTTGGACTTTTCCAAGAACCAGCTGGACGAGGCGGACTTGGCTGCAAAGCAGGCCCTTCAGAGGGTTTCGGACGCGGCCAGATGCTTGGGGGTCTTTCGGCTTCTCTCTGGGTTTAACATCAACACCAGCACTAAAAGGAGTACCCGAAGAAAAAGCCGCGGTTTGTAGCACTTCGACTTATCAAGTGCCCCCTCTGAAGAGGGGAATTCCCTGCAAGAAGCCCCAGGGAGTTCGAATTCGCATGTTTAGAGGAGCCGTTGGCCGGGCTCTTCTTGGCGTTCCATTGGCGAAACGACGTGAAACCATGGCATTTTTTTTGGATCAGAATTGGAGAACCCGTGGAAGACTCATGGCCGCAGCTCGTGGCTGGGCCGTGCCCTGCGAACGCTCCATCTTGGTGGTTGCGCACGCGTGGCCGATGCTTTTGGGCAACATGAAGTTGGCTTGAGACCGAAGCCGTGGCCATCTCAGCACCTCCGTAGCATGCGCAGGGTAAAAACTCTCGAAATGGCCGGGATACGGATCCGCGGCGTCCGCGGCTTGTTTTTGACGTTGAGAGACGCCTTGCCAGAGGCAGAGTTTCTGGGATCTGGCGATGAGTTCGAAGCAGAGGAGGCCCGGAAATCCGGATCCTTGGGGTGTCTGTCCGACATGCGGGACCCGGGTTTTGGGTTTGAGGCTCGGGTGTAGATGGGTTCTGGTGTTTGGGGGATTGTTTCGGACACGAAAGTCGAGCCCTTCGAAGTGTCGCTATTGCGCGAGTTGCATGCGGACATCCTTGCCCTTGGGATAAACTTTGAGTACGCCCCAACATGAGGGACCCCTCTTTGCCATGGTTGGGAAATGGAGAAGCCAAAGAAGCCGCAAGGTGGCATCATTGTCCTCTGGCTCCGATGAGGACAAGAAAGCCGGCGCCCAAGGGCTTTTGCCAGGCACGTGCAAGTTTGAGGCATGCAAGAGCCCCAACTTTTGAACCCTATTGCTCTTTACCTTTCACTTCGAAGTTGTGCCACAAAAGGGTCCAACAGAAGCGATGCGCGTATTGGACATCTCTCATGTCGCACATGCCGATGTCCTTGACGGTCCGCAGAACAATGCTCTACGGAGCCCCTTTTGAGGGATCGTGGTAATGTAGTTTGCCTGGTCCTCTTCCCGGTTTCAGCAGTAGGTCAAGCATTTCGCTAAAAGGAAGCCAACCAGGTTTGGTTGCCAGAATACGGGTGTCCAACTCATAGAACCCCCATTCTGGGTAGGTGAAGTAGGGGACAACCCCTTAATTGCGAAGACACCGCTTTTTGGCAGAGCCTTGGACCAAAACCGCTTTCCATCATGACTCGCCTCTCGCCCTAAGGAAGAGACGGGTCGCGTGGGCGGCTTGTTCAAGAGCCTCACGCGACAGGTTAAGGCCTGGGCTGATGGATCGTGCCTTTCAGCAACGGTCTCCGAGTTTCTGTGGGCTCACCCCTTCTCCACCAACACTTTCCCAATGATCCGAGTCGTTTTTTCGAAGAGTCGCTGCGCCTTCCAAGAGATGGTGTGTCCTTTTTTGGGGCGACGCTTCTTGGCGGGTTGTTTATGGGGCGTGTCCGAAAGGAAACGCCGCAAATTGAGTGGTTTTTTACGCGAACACCAGAGCCACCCCGCTGGCACGGCCATAGGTGTCCTTCTTTGCTTGTTTTGCTCGACAAGTAGATGGCAATTCCTGGTTTACCGGGTTTAGGGCAGATCTCCCCTAAAAAGAGGGGACACCCCGCTGGCCCCAAGCTATGAATATTAAAACATCTAGGAACCAGGATTCTCCAGCAGCGGTTTTCCCTTTGGCTTCTCTTTCATCCAAACATGGCCGCCAGAATGTCACCGGCGGGGCCGTGCTCACGGAGGAGGATCTGGAGCCCCAGCCTTGGATGCGGAACGATGCGGCGCGCGTGGGGACCTGCGTTTTTTGGTGGCTTTGTGTGACAGCCGTTTTTGGGGTTGGTCTAAAAGTGGTTTCAAGGAACCAAAAGGAAAGCCACATTTTTTTGTTTTTTTTCTCCGGGGGGTCCGAAGAGTAAAAAAGGGCAAGGCGTTTCTCTCACTCTTGTCCGTTTTTTTTGTTCGGTTGGCTTGACGCGTGGTTTGACGCGTGGGGGTGCCAAGCCTGGGAGCCCGAGGCCGATTTTGAAGAAGTTCAAAACGGAGCTCATGACCAGGCCTGGGGACCCCCGCAGATGGGGGGGTGTTGGGGGGGAGGGTTGGGGTGTTGGGGGGGAGGGTTGGGGTGTTGGGGGGGGGGGGGGGGTGGTTGGGGGGGTTGGGGGGGTTGGGGGGCGGGGGCGTGGGGTTGGGGGGGGGGGAAATTGGGGGTTAAAATATTTGATTATCGGGGCTTGGCTGGTTGATGGGATAGCTATTGGACCCGGCAAACAAGTCTGAAGGCGAGGTGAGGTGCATGAAGTTGGATGGGAATCCTGAGCACGCCGAAAGTGCCAGAGGTCAGACTTCGAGTCTTTCCACGACCCAAAGACACGCCCATGAAGGGGGGGGGAAGGGGATTACCCTCCCACCAATTGGCTTGGAACCTGACAAGGAATCCCTTCAAAGGAAAGTGGTCTTCCAGCGACCTCCTGTCAGGTTCCATGTTAATTGGTGGGAGGCTAGGTGGCCTGATCGGGCTTGTCCGCAGGAATGTTGCTGCCGAAGTGGCGGACAAGTTGTCTGACTCAGAGCCGGGCTTAGCCTTGTGGGATATCCTCGCGTTCTCTCTGTTTTTAATAGGTGGCCCGAATTTCAATCGGATTTGAAAGGGGCACGGATCAGGCGTTGCTAGCACTCGGTGTTTGCTTGTGTGTGTGTGTACAGGATCAGAACCAGTGCATGACAGAAAGATCAAGAAAGTAATATGGACTGCTTGACCACTACTTTGATTTTGGAATCCGAAGTGTGTCCGTTTCGACTTTGGTGTGCCAAGGTGAGGAAGTCCCTTGTTGGTAAGACCACCGGCAGATTTACTTCGATGGCTTCGACAGTGAAACAGGCTCTCAAGGACCGGGAGAGACGTCTGCGACCTGAGAGAGCTTCCTTGGAAGCATTCTTTGCCTGAGACTTGCCAGCCTTGTTCAGGAGTCCATGGAGACGCTGCTGACGCCAAAGAAGTCCATTGACGTTGTGTTCGCCTCAAGATGGATCTTGGGGTTTGCTTTTTTTTTGCAAGAGGCCCCAAAAGTCTTCTCCTTCTAGGTTCTGCCTCGTCTTGAGCGCTGCAAGACTTGGCATCGCAAAAGGGGCAAGGTCAGCGCTGACTTGCTGCCAAGAAGAGTCTGCATCCTTTGGTGCCGCTTGTGTCTTGTGAGTCCGGGGTGGACTCCTTTTGGAGGGCCTCCGCAAATCGAAGGGGCCCCCATCTTCTCCATGGCAAACCCGCGGAGCTCCGCCTCGCCGAGTTGCGCGCCGCATTGGCCGCGAAGAACGCGGGGCGTGCGCGCCTGGCGGGTTGATGGCGGCCCCTTCCGACCCGGGGCTCGGGGCTTTGCGAAGGGACCCGAGGCCTGCGAGCTTAGCGCAGCTTGGGCCAAGGGGCGAGAAGAATGGCCCGCTGTGAGGCATCCCTCAGCAAGTTCCCAGATGCTAGTGCACACCTAAGCCAGTTCAACGTCACCCTTGAGATGCATGACTTGCCTTGTGTGGGGACTTGCTTTCCAGGGAGGGGTCATCGGGCTGTCGGCAAAAACCTTCCCTTTGCTTCCTGAAACGCCCAAGACCGACGTGGCATGCCAGGTGTACACTATTGTTTTCCTGGGAGTCAACGGCGTTGGCAAGTCCACCAACTTGGCCAAGGCCAGTCGGGGCCCGGGGTGCAGGCGGTCGAAGCAGGGGACCTTTCCTTTCCAGGTGGGGAGCCTTCGAGATGGTTGGTTTTTCAGGTCGACTTCCTCAAATGATTTCCCAACGGGGGGTCCCCTAGCTTTGACACATGGCTGTGGTTGTGAAAACCAATGGGATCCCATTGTGGGGTAGGTGAATTCACCACCCATTTTAGAGCCTATTTTAGTCGGGATTGGGATGTTCACTGGGGGTACGGGGTTTTGACCCATGGTCACATGGCATGTCGGTGCAATCACTTGACAGACCTTTCTCGGCGTGCGCACCCTGATGCAGCTGCGCCTCTGCAGGTCGCATACTACCTGAAGCACAAAGGGGGCTTGGATGCAGGCTCCTCAGATTCTTTGGTCACTGCATGTTACCGGTGGAGGATTTGTTCAGACTCCAATCCACCATAGTTTCAACTGGGATGCGTGAAAGAGCACACAGGTGGGAACCCGTTTAGGATTGGTTGGTGGGAGCCAGCATGACATCGACTGCAATTCGACCCGGACAGCCGGACAGCTTTGCGCCAGTTCTTCAAGCCTTTTGGGAGCGTAGCTTGGATCTTCAGGTCCTGATCTGCGCCTGCGACACTTTCCGCGCGGGGGCTGTGGAGCAACTGAAGACCCATTCCAGGCTGGGGCTTGCTGGCTGGGGTGATGTGGGTGGTGGGGGTGGTTAGCTGGTTGGTTGGTGGGTTGCTTGGTTGGTTGGTTGGTTGGCTGGCTGGCTGGCTGGCTGGCTGGCCGGTTGGTTGGTTGCTTGTAATCCTAGCGATTTGCTGTCTCCTTGCTTCTGCAGGTGTTTGGACGTGCCGCTCTTTGAGCGTGGCTACGGCAAGGACAGGCTCGCTCCTGACATGGTGAGCGCCAAGACCAACAAGCTATCCGTGTTGCAGTAGAGGCTATTGCTGATTTGTAGAGGATCCTGTGCAACCCCCCACCGGCTCGGGGTGTTGTTCCCGAGCCAGCAAGGGTAACGTTGACTTCCATGAAGCGATTTTGGGAGATGGCAGCTTTTTCAGTAGCTTACTCACCTTTCAGTAGCTATCTCACCCTCGCTTTCAGCGGGTCGAAGTGAGTCTTTGCACAAGGCTCTGACAAGTCATTCGTGCGCTGACGGGTTGGGGGCCCCCAATGACAGTGCAGGATATTGCGCGAGTCAACATAGCAGCCTTTTGGCTCCAAATCATCTAGTCACTTCCAAATGACAGTCCAATAAATAGGTGCAAACCTCAATGTTGCTCCCTGAATTCGAATGTCAGTTGGCGATTCTGTCCAAGTTTCCAGTGGCCTAGGTATGGCCATGATATCTTCGTAGTCTATGATATGAGCTTTTTGCGACCGTGGCAATCTGGGTTCTGGCTTTCCAGGGAAACCAAGCCTCCATGTCGAATTTGTGATCCAAGGGATGGTCATCAAGCGGAAATCTTGGAGAACCAATGCTACTGGGTTCTTGTCATTGGCTGAAAGCACCATTACTATGATCCAAGTTTGGTTTCGTTGTCATCCCTTACGGACTCACAGAAACAGAAAGGGATTCGTGCCATCTACTTCCCTGAGATGCGTCCTAGGACCCGGCGGAGATCGCCAAGAGCGCCATCGCGCATGCGAGATCCAGCGGCGGGGGGCCTCGCAGCTCGTTTCGTCGCCCAAATAAGCCGGGCCAATCTTGATTCTAAGAGTTTTTCATATCTCCGGGATGAAGCCATGTCATTTTGGCCATTTTGGGCCATTTGCCAAGGGTGCAA
>CAUJNA010003520.1:52034-74534 GCA_963377175.1 Effrenium voratum | reverse complement strand
TGGACAACATGGCCCGTCTCACCAGGTCGGCGCGGCCTTGTCGATGGTCTACGTGACAGGCGGGCCAAGATGGATGCGTCAAGACTCGAAATGAAGCCGGCGGGCAGCTCACCAAGTCCAAGGATCTGGTCCTCTGTTTCTTTTTTGCCGTAGTGTTGTTAAACCCGGATTAACACCCTCCTGGTTGATGACTAGGGGGGTGTCACCTTTTAGTCGGGATTCAGGCCACTTTTGGAGGGGTTTTCACCCCCCTAATGTTATTCATCCTGGGTCAACATTACCTTATTGGATAAGGCAGTTGGGGCAGTTCCCAATGCCCGGCATCGGGAGCGTTTTGGGGTTTTGGACGCCATCGAAGGTCAGCCTGTCGTTTTCGTGGGCACCGGACAGAAGTGCTCCCGCTCGGCTCGATGTCTCGATTTTTTTTGTTTTTTGGTTCAGTCCCGGGGCCGGGAGAGCCATCTTTTGGCGGCAAGCCAGCCTCTTTCTGTGCCACGCCCCAGCAGACCCAAAGAAGCTTTTCGTCCAGCCAGAACCCCCGGATGAAGGGAGCCCACAAAAAAGGAGGACTCGGCTGACCCCACGATCTGCGGAGAACCCCCGGATTTCGCGATCCTCTTTTCCGCCGCTTCAGGAAATTTTTCGCTCGGACTCCTGACCTCCTGACTCCCAGTGGGAGAGATCCAGAGATCGAGCGGATCGGAGGTACACGCACTTGCGGAAGATGCAAGCAAAGGAGGTGGCGGGTGCCCCGGAGCCTCCGGAGATCCGATCGATCGACCAGATCGAAGCCATAAGCCATGGGCTCCGAAGACAAGGATCGAGACATTTTTTGCCCGCCCAGTTGAGACATGGCCGGCTTTTGCGGTTTGCCAAAATAAAGTTGGATACCAGCAATAAAACAAGTTGCAATGTTCAGGTGTATAATGCATCCGGATCCCTGATTCATGCATGCTGTTCCCTTTGAGCTTGAGATTCCTTTTTTTTCTTCTCCGTGGATGGCCCGAAATCCATTTCGCACCACTTTGAAGAACCGTGGGGTTTAAGCCATTGTTTGTTGGTATTTGCAGGGGAATCGAATCCTTCCGTGGTTTGTCAGGTGATGCGAAATGGAGTTCGTCCATCCACAGTAGTGTATATTCTTTCCTCTTTTCAGCACGGGGCATGCTTTGAAAGCTCGCCTTTGTGCAGGTCAAGACTCTGCTCGGTTGAGACTTTGCCCGAGAGCGACAGCACAGGTCAGCAAATATAAAGTGTTTTTTTTTTTTTTTTTTTTTTTTTTATATTTAATTTAATATTTACAAATCTATTATTTCGTTCACATTCAAGTTCTTCTAATAAAAGCAGTTTACAATAAAAAAATATGACACCAAACACAAGAAAGAGATAATTAATACAAAAACATATTATAATAAAGACATATTAACCTAAAATATTAAATGACCAGAAATTATTCTTTGCTTTTATCCCTTACCTTTCCTATTTTCAAGATTTCATGGATAGAACGGTTTAATTCCTGAGATTTTAAGATGTGACAAGGAAAGAACAAGAGATGAAAGCTGTTATCTTATTCCTCATGCCATCTCTTTCTTATTTGGTTTTTATTGCTTTCTTCATCCATTCTATTCTTATCATAACATCTTTACAATCAAACCAACATAAAAGAAAAAGACAAGGCATTCATATTTTATTAGTGATTACATGCTTACAAGGAATCAATAATATTTTATTATGGTCATACTTTTATATTTCGCCCGCCGACATTTACTCCCACGTTCAACTCTATCCTAGGAAGCAGCAGGGCGACAGCAATGCTTTTGACGACACTTGTTGACCCACCCAAGCAAGGACAGGGCTTGGCTTCCTCTATGGTTGCCCAGACATTGGCAAATCTGGCAGGCCGCCTTAAATGAAAGAGATGGTTTCGAGGGCCTTTGACCTAAAACGTCCAGATGGTTGAATCTCCCCATGTTGAAAAGCCGACGAATTCAGGGCTCTGCCCAGATCCAGAGAACCTCTGGGCCCGCCTGCCACAGAAAGGACAGAATGCCCTTTGAACGCGCGGGAAAAACGAAGAGACCAGTCGACCGTCGACCGCGGTGCGGGCGGGCAAGTGGCGCGAGCGAAGTTTGCTCGCTGTTACCTGAGCGTGCAAGCAAGGCGCGTTCTTTGTTCTTGTTGTCTTTTTTTGTAGGGGGGTATGGTTTGTCGAGACACGTGGAAGGATGGAACCAAGCAGCGGGGCTAAGAAGCTTGGCATGTATGCGGTATGCGCTTTTTTGGCCTGCTTTGAAAAGGAGTCCCCGGGCGAAGCCATGGGTGACATGCTTTAGGACCTTCAAGGGTTCAGGGCTGGAAAAAGCTGTGGCTAGGCCCCTCACTATGGCCTAAGATATGAGTTTCATGCAGTCGTATGCGCACATTTTTGCTGCTCTGTCGTTCTGGTGGCTCGAGCTTATGTTTCACATCTCCCTCATGACATGACAGACGCGGAGCCCGACCCCAAGCGCGTCAGCTCGAGGTTTTTCAAGAGGTTCTGGACATGGGTCATAACCTATGCCTCCATTTTGGGGCGGATGAACACCCATGTACCACCTATTTTGATGTTCACCAGGGGTACAGGGTTTTGACCCACAGCCACATGAGACTCCAAAGTTGCATAGCGAGTGAATTCAGCACTTGTTGGTGGGCCTCCTTTCAGAAATGCTTCTTTGACACTGCGCGAGTGAAGAATGCCGGCTCGTTTCACAATTGTAAAACCCATGTGAAGAGCGGTCCCCCAAATTTCAGAAAGGGAGGTTGATGGCAGTGAGAAAAACCGTCAACCAACGTGTAAAAGGGCCAACTTGAGTCTGAGGGGAGGGTTCCCGCATTAATAGATAGTCACTGCACTAAAAAGGATGTTTGAAGTTGGTTCAAAAAGGTGGGACTTTGAATTCCCGGAAATACCAGAAGGCCTTTCTGCCCAAGTTTACCAGGCCGAGTTTACCTAAAAGGGACTTCCTAGACGGTCCGGGCACGAACAGCCGGTGCTTTGGCTAGTCGAAGGCGATGCTGGCGATGCAGCTAACGCAACAATTGAACCCGGGATTAATACACCCCTTGCTTGCTGAATCTGTTTTTCAGAGGGGGATGGGTTAATCCCTTCGTCGTGCTACTCTGGGGTTAGTATTTCAGGGGAACCACATGGGTCCACCCCAGACGCTCCACAAGGACGGCAGATTTTCGGCCTGACAGCGCCACTTGCTTTGCTTGCTTGTAAGGGACCCATGGCGCAAGGAGTACAACCCGAGCATCCAACTCCCCCAAGGTGGCCGGAGAAGGCGGAGCTGGAGCGATGGCTGATGAACACCGTGAAGGCAATCGGGGCGTTTTTTCTTCGGTTCGGAGCGCTCAGAACCGCTGACCAAAAAGGAGCGGCGGACATTGACATGGGTATGGGTCAAATCTAAACCAACAGGGGACCGCAGGTTTTTGTGCCAGGGATCCATTTTGGGTACCTACTTTTGACCCACAGCCACATGTCAACAGGGTTTGACCGCCAGCCTCACTTTTCCATGGCTGGTTGCTGAACAAAAAACAAAACGAGCCGGTGAGCCGAGCCGAGTGACACGGCCTTGTGCCGACAGATGAAACCCTTCTGGCCAGGGCTGTGGGAAATGACCACTTCTGTGCTAAGACTAACGCCCCAAATAGGGGGGAGATTCCGTTGTATCACAGAAGTGGGGATAAACCCCTTGATCCCACAACCCTGCAATTTAAGCATCTCAACATGTCACTGATGCCTTCCAATGTCTCATGTGGACCCTGAACCAGGGCCCCGTTTGCGTGAAGAAGGCGTAGCCATCTTCTCCCTCGTTGCTGTCGCCTCGTTCAGGGTTCCGTTTTGTTGACTCCCCCAAGGTCGACTTAGACCCAGGGGTTTCCCTTTTGGGGAGATCAACCAGCCCTGGGTTTCAGGGGACTCTCTTCGAGCCGGCCAGGACCCGGACCCTGGAGCGGTGTTCCTCCGGCAGGTGCTTCAGCCAGAGCCTCGTGGGGCGGTGGGTGGGAGCCCTGGTTTCTCCCGCGATCCGCGGGACCATGGCCGCTGTGGCAAAGACTTGGGCGGCCCGGCGAGTTCCAGAAAGCTCTCTGGCAAAGATCCCACGCAGTTTCATGCCGTTCGGGTTTCGGGACAGACTCGGAGGCCGGGCATTTGCACCTGAGGTGCTTGGGTTTCTCGTTCAACGGCCACAAGTGGAGTCCTTTTCCCAACATGCCCCAGGTGCTTGGCAGCGGTGTGGTTGTACATAACAACAATGTGACAAAACATTCATTGGATGTGAACGGGGCCAGTAGAGGTTGCATATGCAATAATTAGATGTGCAAGGAGTGTTGAGCGAGACTCATGTGGACGGATGGGGGTTGAGGGAAGCAATTTCATTTCCCCGTCTCAGGCGGAGTGGAGCAGTTTCCAGACAGTTTCAACCACGCGCGTCAGGATGAATCCCGCCTACGGCTCCTACCTGCAGACGGACAAGGATGTGAGGGATGTGATGCGATGCCATGCGATGCGACTAGATCTGGGAGCAGGCACTCAACGCATTTGGCCATGGGTCCAAATCCAAATCGTACCCCCAGTGAACATCCCAATTCCCACAAGAATAGGTTCTAAAATAGATGGTGCACCCCAAAATGGGATCCCATTGGTTTTGACAACCACAGCCATTTGTAGGCTCTAAGGGTTGAAGAGACATCCTCCAGATGGTCAGCTTGTTGGCATCTCTTGCTTCTCTTCCTCCCGCCGGGGAGGCGGAACCGATTGAGGTGCTGAGGAGGGAAGAGCTGACATGGAGTTACCGACAGTACATCTATGGTGCTGCTGGTTCTATGAGCGCTTTCCCTGACTTTTGAAGTTCTTGTAATGCGCTATGTACAAGTCACTTGCTTTGACTCCAAACGCCTCCTTTTAAGCTGTTGTGCGGGGGTCATTTTGACTCTGCCTCGTTTCGGCTGAAAGCCTTCCTTCCACGAAGGGGTATGGTGCTGTGACAGACACAGCCAAGGATTTAACCCAGGCAGTTTGTCTTGGCATCTCTCTAAAACCCCCCATTCAAACTCCATGAATCCCTCAGTAAAACCTCGTCAGCAAACATTTTCCCTCCCACCAATTCACACATGGACCCGTTCGACGTTTTGGGGGAACCAGTCCCTTTTGCACTAATTTCCTTTCAAAGGACCGTCGAAGGGGTGGGAGGGTAAAGAACTCCGCCACGCCCATCCCATCCCATCCCATCCCATCCCATCCCATCCCATCCCACCCCCCCCCACCCCACCCCACCCCACCCCACCCTACCCCACCCCACCCGACCCCACCCCACCCCACCCCACCCCACCCCACTCCACCCCGCCCCGCCCCGCCCCACCCCACCCCACCCCACCCCCACCCCACCCCACCCCACCCCACCCCACCCCACCCCACCCCACCCCACCCCACCCCCCCACCCCCCCACCCCACCCGGCCAAAGAAAGTCTGAACTTGTTATTTGCCACTACAACTGTCCAAATCCGCAAGGTTTACCCTCATAACATGGAAGTGCAAAACACATTCCCAAAAGGAAAGTAGTCTTTCTACAGGGGTCTGTGATAAACCTGTGTTCGTCGGGAGGGTAACGTCCATGAAGTCGAGTGAACCGAAGTGAGGCTGGGCTCTGTCTCAATGCAAGCGCCTGGCCACCGCAGCCAAGAGCTCCAAGCTGTTGCGGGCCTCCAAACGGGGCGATGCCCAAAATAGCAATCATGTTAGCCACCCCACCCCACCCCGCCCCACCCACCCACCCACCCCTCCGTGGCCATGAGCTTCGGGGGCTGGCACGAGGTGAACACCCCGCAAGACCTCACCAGGCACCCGCGGAGATGGCGGGATTGGTCGCCTTTTGCTTCTTGGGGCCCCCTTGAAACGGGGGGAGCGAGGATGTCAACAACCTTCAGGACCTTCACAGATGCAGAACCAAGGGGGCACCCATCACCAGCCGCTTTCAAGAGTTGCGCGTTGTGCCAAGGGCTTGGTGCAGCGAATGGGTTCCTCATGGGATGCTCTTTGTTTCGCCCCGTGTGCTGGGCGGCGCCGCGGGGCTGGAACTTCTCTTCTCGCGCTGGTCGAAGATCAGTCTTTGCAGTCTGCAGTGCTGTAGATGGACGAAATACTCAAAGCCTCGAACAATTTGCAATCCCTGCGACCCCAAATCTCAATGTGTTTGGCGTTTAGGAAGGACCCGGGCGAGTGGACGAACGAAATCAATCCCGGTTGGGCTGACTATTGGAACCCCTTGCGCAACGTTGAACTTTGGGTGGGCGCAGCGGGTTGAATTGTGAGTTGGTGGAAGGCATTGAATAGTTTATCCATCTGTTGTTGGTTGGGGGCTTTGGGACGCGGAGGGGTAGATCAGGGAATGGCTCACTGGGCCCAAATCCTGTGGGGAGAGCTTGAAGGTAGCAGAGATTCCCGGCCTCCACTGCTGGCAGTTTTCCTCCGTTCAAGCAAGGGGGCCAGAGCTGATTGCTGACAAATCAAACCAGCCGCAGAAACATGTGGGTGTGTATCTTTTGGGGGGTACCTGTTTTTCATTGGAAACCAAAAGGACACCCTCCATTTTCCGGAGTTTTCTAAAAAAATGACACCCCCATGTTGGAGGGTTCAGGCCGAGCACCAGAGACATGCAACCCAGAGCCAGGGTCCGGGCCTAAGGCCGACCCTTGGGCAGCCCACGTGTGGCTTGATCTCCAGGGCGCTTCTGGCGGTTTTTCTTTTTCGCCAGGGCCTGGAACGACACCGCGCTGCTTTTGTCCGAGGAGGACACCAGAGAGCAGGTGAAGGCGGGAGGGGCTGTCTTGGAAGCCGCTTTGAAGCGGCGCAAGGAGGGAACTCCAAGTTGAACAGGCTCAAAAGCACTGGTACAACCTTGGGTTCTTCCAAGCACATGGTTTAGGCCACTTGTACAGCTGCTAAGAGTCGCACATTTTTCCACCTTCCACCTTACGGCTGACTGTGCCACGAGGGTAATCTGGTTACCTGCACTGAGAACTCCGGATTGCAAAGCTGGCTGATTTTGATGGGGCGCCCTAAAGGTGGGGATTCACCTTAGGGGCCCCGAGCTTTGCCGGCGAAAAAAACCATTGGGTTGAGAGAAGAGGAGAGAAAACTTGGACCGTCAGACACCGACCCAGCCACCGAGCCTTCGAGCTTCGAGGCCATGGGCGCCTGCCTACTGAGCGAGGCCAACGACCTCAAGCGGCCCTTGCCCATCGTGGCCAAGGACTCGCGAGCGGCGTGGCGTGTCGCGCCGGGCGTTCCGCGTTCTGCAGGGGGGACACCGCAACAAGGCAGGCCGAGAACCGGTGCATGGGTTTTGCGGACAAAATCGAGGGAGTCCACCAAGCGCGATTTCTTTGCAAACCCTGTGGTTTGCTTGAAGCCAGAATGGAAAAGGCTACGCGCAACAACAGCCAAGCACCCAGATTCCCTTGGTTTAAGTTTGGTTCTCGGTTTTTACCAGCGAAACCCATCAAATTTGCCAAGAGGACTAGTGACTAGGGTTGTCGTGTCTCTCAGAACTTGGGGAAGAAGCAAGTTTTGAAGGGCTGTTTGTGGGTCTTTCAATTCGGCGTGCTTGCGGAGGTCTGGTTTCGATTTTGGGATGCATCCACTCGGAGCATAGCCTAACTTGGAGAGGCCCGGTGGAAATGGCAAGTGCGAGACCGTGTCCAACAAATGGAACCATGGAATGGGTTGGCTCACGTAATCCAAATTCCGGGAGGGTTGGCTCACAAGCTCCATAGCTCCAATCGGTTGGCGCACAAGATCCACCGGACATCTTGGGCTCCAACGGGGAACATCATCCATCCACGGCGCGACACAGGCAAGTTTGCTCCCGGGGCACGCGATACATCATTGTGAAAGCCAGGGGGTGCCGCCTAGGTTGCCTCAACTCGGACCCTTCGCTTGCGCCTTTTAAGCATTGGTTCTCCCGCTACACCAACCGGGGAGGGGGCATCTTGAAAACACCTCCCCCTTCCCAAACCTCACCTGCCAGGAGTTGAACGTCAGCCTCGATCTGCTGGAATGTCCCTCCGCTTAAAGGGGGGCAGCGGCAGTGCGTTTGATGCCGCGTGGGCATACGTGGTCCGGCCCTTCCGTTGCAAGCCCAAACAGGGGTTGGTGAACAAATCGTTTGTTGTGTTCTGTCTCAGATATGACTGAGGTCATTGAATTCAGCTGAAATTTCCTTTCAATCCCATCCTATTGCTCAAAAAATGACCTTGACCATGGTAAAGTCATGCCGTGCTAGCCTTCAAGATCTTGAAAGAAGTCAGAGCTCTGCCTGCAAACACCCAGAAGGGTCCCGGAGTGGAGTTCCGGAAGGCTTCCTGACGGGCAACCTGGAGGTCAGCGATGCCCTGGACATCATGCGGAAGATGAGCGAGGCGGGTTTTTGTTTGCGTGAGTCTGTGTGTCTGTGTGTTGGTGCTGTTTGTCTTGGTGTGCTTGTTTGTTTGTTTGTTTGTGTCTGTCTGTCTGTCTGTTTCTGTTTGCCTGTTTGCTGTTTGTCTGTTTGTCTGTCTGTCTGTCTGTCTGTCTGTCTGTCTGTCTGTCTGTCTGTCTGTCTGTCTGTCTGTCTGTCTGTCTGTCTGTCTGTCTGTCTGTCTGTCTGTCTGTCTGTCTGTCTGTCTGTCTGTCTGTCTGTCTGTCTGTCTGTCTGTCTGTCTGTCTGTCTGTCTGTCTGTCTGTCTGTCTGTCTGTCTGTCTGTTCGTTTTGGTGGTCAAAGTCAAACTTGTTTCACTCGGAGGCGATAAAGTGAGACTTGCAATCTTCACGTCCTTTGGAGGATTCCCCTTGCATCCTGTTGCTTTTGGATCTTCACGCCCTTGTTTGTGCCCGGAAGGATTAGGGCGTCATTTCCTTTGGGCCCAGTGCACCGCTCACCGCTGAAAGCGCCGCTGGGCGGCGGCTGAGGTCTACGCTGTGCCTCTGAACGACCTCTGGCTGGACGCCGATGTGCCCGGGCATCAACCGGCCGAAGGTGGGTGGAATACAGAACAGACGTCGAATTTTTCCTCAGGGCTCCGGGACAAACACGTTCCAGGTAATTAAATAATTGCAAAATCCGGGACCCCCGAATATTGCAATTATTGCAATTATTGCAATTATTGGAATTGATTCCAATAATTGCAAAATCCGGGACCTCCAAATATTGCAATTATTGCGACCTTTGGGCCGGACGGTTTTGCCGTGTAAAGTTACTGCCTGGTTGATGGAATTTTCTGGAATTGCCGCTGCTTGGCTGCAACGGGATGCATGCGTTGTTCAGGAAGGCACCCAGATATTGTTGCAATGTACAGGCGCCTATGGTGTGCACCGTTAACCATCTGTATAAAGCAGTCTTGGGGTGTCCCGCTTTGGTATCACCGTTTTTTTTTTTTTTTTTTTTTTACAACAAGACTGTGTTGGTGCCTTGTGTCTGGTCCGCGCTGTTCTGAGATCTAGACCAAACATCAAGGGCAAAGAAGCCTGGGCCCTGAGAGTCCTCGAATTGGCTCATCTGCCGTGTGGTTTGGGGCGATGCCTTTGGTGTCCTTTTTGGTTGGTTTGCTCAAAGCCATAGAGGGCGATTCCTGGCTTGGATGGGGTTGATTCCATATACCAGGGAAACCCATCTATTTTTCCTGTATGGTGGAGAAAGGCCGTCCGGGCCCCTTTTTTCCGTCCTGGGGCAAGCCTGGATAGCAAATGGGAAATGCATGAGGGCGGCTCCAAAAAAAACTACCTTACGGCGAGGATGGCTGTTGCCTTCCGATTTCGGGGGCCTAGTAAGCAGCTTGCGCGCTTGGTTCGCTTGGAGCCACCCGGGGACTTGTCGAGTAGCCTGCGAGCGATGCGGCCGGGTTTCCCGCATGAAACGCCTGATTCAAGGTTTGGCAGAACAAGATGCTTAAAAGGGAATCCCAAGGGATGTTTTTGCAGTGAAGTGTTGTTCCACCAGGTTTTATTGTCCTTTGAGGAAGACCCTTTCCGCATGACTTCGGTTTTTGCTGCCCACGACAATGAGTTTTCAAGCGACTTGTTCTTCCACCGGTCTTTTTTCTTTTTTTCCTTCAGGGAACGTTTTCCGAGCCCCCCTTTAAGGAAGACCCCCCCCGTCTGTGGCTACCACGGCCGTTGGCCCCGAACCCCCGCGCGCCGCCCGAGGACACCACCTCGGGGCTGCGGCTCTTCACCACGGAGGCCGCGGAGTCCTCTAGCCGCATCCTGGACCGCAAGGACCAAAAGACGACCAGAGAGGGAGGTGGGCGCGGTGCTGAAAATGAAGCGATCGGGGCGAAAATTCCGCAGGTTTTGGTACCCATGTTTCCACTTGCCAGGGTTACATTTTGGAATTCCGGTTTTTGAACCACAGCCAGGTGGCACTTTGGCCTGGTACTGTATGCGTATGCGTGTGCGAGGCGGCATTTCATTCTCTCGTCGGCTTCTTTTTTGTTCCCCTTCTGGTTCTTTTTTGTTTTTGGTTGCGCTTTCTCGTCTTTCTTTTTTTCTCCCCCCCCTCTCCTTTTTTTTTTTGGGGGGGGGAGGTTTGGGGGGGGGAGGGGCCTGTTGTTTCTTTTCCTTTCTTGTTTTTAGTTTTGGGGGGAAGGGATTGTTGCTTTTGGGCAGCGGTGGTTGCCCCTCTCTTTTGTGCGTAAAATCGGCGACATGTTTGAGATGCTAAGAATAAGGTGAGGCACTGTATGCTGAAGTGATGGTGAGTCTATGATCTTGCATTTTGCATGCCCCTTGATGTGGAAAGGTTCGGGCGCCCTTGTTTTGGGGTGTTGCTTGAACCGGAGTGTGACTTTCCCTTTCCACAAAAAGCAGCACCAACTTTCCACCCCTGTGACGATAGATATGGCTGTCAAAACCAATGGTATCCCATTTTGCTTGGTAGGGTGAACTCACCACCCATTTTTAGGCTTCCTATTTTAGTGGTTGGATTGGGATGTTTGGATTCTGAGCCATGGCCAAATCTGCCAGTCTTTCAGGAAGCAAACGAAATGGGGCTACGGGCTTTGGCTTTTGAAAAGCCCACGGCCATATGTTTGCCGCTGCCAAGCAGCCGCCCGTTGCTCGCGCAGGACCGCACTGGGCAGCGAACTCCGTACTACGAGGCGCGGGGCTTGGGAGGTGCTGGGGAGGTCTCTTGAGGCATGCGGGCACATGGGTACGGCCAGCAGCCTAGCGGCCTAGGTGAAGGTTACTAAAATCTTAAGATCACACGAACTGGTCCCAAGAAGAGGCAAATGGCCAGGAGTTGGCCACTCGCACCTGTGACGAGAGATTTCGTGGGCTCGGCCAGTACCGGGACGCCGCGATGAGCCGCTGCAGCCAGTTCCGGCCGGAGTGGATCAAGGCGCGGTTCGTCTTTCAGCGCGCCGTTTTCAGCCGGGGAAGGCCTTTGAAGGGGGTTGTGGTATTACCCGGGAAGGAAGCTGGCCAAATTTTGGTGGTATTTGTAGAACAACAGCCTTGTTGCTCTGTATTGTTCTGTTTTGCGCGGCCATTTCCCAAGTAGTCCCAGCGTGCGTGCCAAACGCACAGGGTGTGTGCTAGGATTGCGTCAGGGGAAGAAGGGTCAGCGGCCAGAGGCCTGCATGTTGCTCCTTTGGTTGAAGGAGGCCAATTGTGGTTGCACCTTTGGTTCAGGGTTCAGACATGGAGCGTCGCAGCACAGATGTTACCTTGGAGTCAGAGAAGATGGTTGTCAAATTGAACCATTGCCTTTCAGGTTACCGCAAATTGGTGGCTTGGATTGGTGGTTTGGTATTTGAACCCTGGTTCTTGTAGACAGTAGATGGGAAACACCACCAATTAGAGGGAACAGCAGAGCACGCAGGCCCACGTTCCTTTGGCTTGGCCAGAAGCCATGCGGGACTGTTCTTGTGTGCGCACATGCGCATGTAGGCATCGGTGCAGGAGTTGCCTCTTGAGACTTGGGAGGAATCGCCAAAAAAAAAAAATCTGAGAAGAGCAGGGTTCCCCCTTCCGCGTGGCGCCCCTTTTTGAGCGAAGTTCCTTAAACGTCGGGGCGACGTTTGAAGGGGATCCGGCCCGCGCAGGTCCTTCGCCTGGCGGCTTTGGCAGCAGTTTGGGTTTTCTTGCCGAAGATGCGGCGAAATGGTCCCAGGTGTGTGTCGCCCCCGAAATGGGACTGGTGATTGAAGTCCGTCTGAATGTGTTCTGTTTTTCTTCATGTTTTTTTGAGAGGGGGTGACGAAAATTGGGTTCCTTTTCGGACATCATGTTGTTGTTCATGGATCAATGATCAAGGGCTGTTTCCAATCCCTTGAAAGGCCCAGGAATCCTTTTGTGCCGCCCTTGCATGCTGGCCCAAGAGCCATTGTGCACAATCAAATTGCCCTGGGTAGAAGCACATTGCTGCAAAGCTTGGGGCGTTTCAATCAGTCCATGAGAGCGCTGGTTTGTGTACCAAGGCCAGAACAGTTATCCAAGGAGAAAAAACAAGAGACCATCAGCGCCCCTGCCAAGCAGCCCGCCTGAGGTCAATTCAGGGGACCCCTGCGACCCGGATGTGCAGATGAACAACGGGCGGCTCGACATTGGGGCTCTGCATTTGGCGAGGTGATTCGCGGACATGGCACGTGCCTGGTGGGCACAACCTGCCGGACGTTGAAAGAAAGGAATCGGAATTCGTATTTCACGGGTTCCAAATTCAGCATTGTGGGATCAAGGGGTCTTTCCCCACTTCTGTGATATCTTCGGAAATCTCCCCCTTTACATGGGGGGGGAATGTCTTTCATTGTTTGGAAGCCCTTTTGTTGTATCACAGAAGTGGATTCCGTTTCAACCACAGCCCTGGAGTTCAGGCATTTGATGATGCAGACCACGTTGTTCATCGGCCCTGTGGACTTTTACTACACCGACCGCGCCTAGGGTGCAGAGACCTGCCCGGTGTTTGCTTCCGGCATGTGGCAGGAGGTCTTTGTGCTCTCAATTGATAAGAGAAATGGGGATTTGCAAACCTGCTTTTGCAGTTTGTTGGAAATGGTACCATTAAATGCTACCATTGAGATTTTGCAGTTTGTTGGAAATGCTACCATTGATATTTTTTGCAATTCTCGTCCCATGCCAGTCTAGCGCAGAACTTTTGGCGCTCACACATCGCAAGCGTAAATGATGGTGAGTGCGGGATGTTTAGTGCTCGGGTTCCGGCTTGACATTTCGCATTTGCTGACATGATGAAATCCACCACGAACCTAAGTAAGCCTTCGTAGCCTTGCAAGCACCTTGCTAAAACCAAGCGCGAAAAAGCCTTGAACGTGCTTTGCGGACGTGCAACTTGAAATTCATTCACCTTCTTCCTTCGATGGACAGTGCTGGTTGGAGATGCCGAGCACAAGGGGTGCGCGTTTTGTTCCCGAGTTCTTAGGTTAAAGCGCTTGAATCGGGATGTTGTAACCCTGACCGGGGCATCAAGCTGGCCCTCCGCAGTGTTACTCATGTGCCCCGGATGCGGTAAAGGGCAATATGGCAGATTGAGATGTCGCTAGGAGAAACAACTGAACTCCTACCATCCAGTCCAAAGTGATATCCATGTTCCAATTTTCAGGTCAAGCAAACTGAGCTCCTCCCCCCCACCATTTTTTCTTGGAGACACCCGCGTGGAATCTTAGCTTCGCGCAGCAAGCGAAGCTCAACGCGCGATTCGAGGGCATGGCAAAGTCCATCGCCGGGAGATGAACACGGGGGACAGCGGCCTGGCGATTCGTCGATTCGTGGGTGGGGAGGGGGGCTTATGGCTCTCATGGCCTACTCAACCCGGGCCTCGTCAAAGGCTCGTCCTTGGCTTATCCTGGGATCTCAGTTGTATAGCCCCCCTCCCTTGGAGGTCCATGACGGGGAAAACGAATTCGCGTTGGGGGGAGACTTGTGATACATTGATACGTATCAGGTGTTCTGCATGAAGATGTGATTGGTGGGGCGTGACTTGTACCATCCTTGAGTGATACTTATTGTGCAACTCCGCACAGCGCGGCTGAATGGGCATCACTGGACAGGAGGATGCGTCTGCGATGACTGTATGTCTTCGAAATAGGCGGACCCGCTTGATTTCCCTGTGCTCTCCTTTGAAACCTGTGCTTGTCGCCTGAGTCACTTGGCCTTCACACTGGACTTTTTGCGGTTCAAAGTTTGGTCAACATGCCCCACTTTCGGGAGCACAGCGGAACAGGCGCCCGCGCCTATTTGTGGCAACCCCATCCCATCCCATCGTCCGAGCAATCCCGGGCACTTCCAGTTTTGGGCCGGTGCCAGAATTGGACCCCCCTCCAGAAATGGTGGTTTCCCTTCTCGGTTCCGTTTTTAGACCATCCCCCGGAAAGGGAGTCTTCGAGGCAACTACATCTCGCCCTTTGTGCCGCACTCCTTCACCGCCCGCGCGGATGCGCCCGAGGCGATCATCATCGCGGCCGCTTTGTTCGCAAGAGTTCGATGCTTTGCAGGGGGTATGTCACAGTGTGCAATCTGGGCTTTCCGTATTTAGTTAAGGTTGCAACAGCATTCTGCCGTTGGTTTCGAGCGCTGGTCTTGGGCTTAAATGCGCAAAGCGCGTGGCAAGGCGACTTGCAGCCTCGCAAAGTGGTGACTTAATGCGAGGCGCATAGTTCACGAGGAGCGCAAAGCGTTAGCTCTTCGTAGGATTGGGTTGGTTGGGCTATACAGTTTTTCTGCTGGGCTAAGTCACTATGCTGCACCCGACAACGCGACGGGAGCGACTTCCCAGGCTGACAAAGTAAGATATCTTTGAGCCAATGGATCCCAAATGTCCCCGTGCTCAGACTTAAATCAGGGTTGAGGCCAGATGGAGCACAACAAGTGTAGACATGGGGGGGGAGGGGTTCATGCTCTGAGGTAGACTTGAGGGGTGTGCATGTCCATACTGTGCATTCATGCCGCAGCTTTTAGGCCAGTTTTGACTCCTTTGTGCCTTTTATCTTGGCAGCCATGTCCCGCCGCTCAGGCAGGGTTTAGGGCACTGGCTTAGGGGAGGTTGCGGATGCATGGCCCTTCCACACGCCGATGCAATTGAGGGCCTGGAATCTGAGCTAGTCCACTAGGTGTCCTTTGGGTCGGTTCGTTTGAACATATTCCAATCATGTCTATCGGTGCTTTCTCCTTTTTGTCTGAAAGGAGACCAAAAGGAGCTCCACCCACTTTTTTTCTTTCTTTTTTCCGGATCCTTTCGGTGGCGGCTCCCATTCCACCTGGTTTGGTTTTTGGTCGGGATCTTTGGGTTGGGCCCGGCAGGCCACTCCCTGCTCGCCCTGGCGCTGGCCGCTGTAGGCCTGCGCCTCTGCTTCGTGGGCGGAGGCTCCGCCGGCTCCGCCCGGGGCCCCGCGGTGGCCATGGAGGCCCGGAAGTTCATCGTGGGCCCGGGGCCCCGGCGACGCTTTGGGCCGATCGGAGCTCGAAGCGCGGGTCGGGTCCGGTCCGTCGGATCCAACGGGGCGGCGGGCGCTTTGGTTTTGTTGCTTCGCGGCGGTTTTTCGAAGCGCGGGTCCGGTCGGATCCAACAGAAGGGTGGGAGATGGTTCGCTTCTTCGCGGCGGCGAAAGCGCTTCGGCGCTTTGGCACCTTTTTGCGTGTTTCCTTCTTTTGTTTTGGGGGGGGGGTGTTCGGCGCAGGGTTTCGTCTAGCGTCGAAGCCTGGAGTCCTGCTGTCTCTGGGTGGGTTTCGGCTCTAAGCTTTGGCTCCTGTGACATTTCTTTTTGCCCATCTGCCCGCCCGAGGTGGCAACTGGAAGGCCAACGGCAGCCCCGAGAGCGTGAAGACTCTGGTCAAGGACACGGGAGAGCGGCGCGCGAAGTTGCCCTTCGCTGGTTGTGGCGCGGCCTAGTTTCGGAAGGTGGTCGTGTCGGCATGTGGCGTTTGCTTTTAGTTGTTTCCGATTGCGGCCGTGACCCGCCCCAGGGTTCCTTGCGATCCTCTGAGGATAGGGTGCACAAACCACACCTTCTTTTTGAGATGGTTTTGAAGGGAAACAAGGAACACCCACCATCTTGGGGGGGGGAGCCCCAAGAATGACACTTCCACAATCGTCGGCTTGTGTTCTCGTCTCGTGACCTCGCCGTTCAGGAGCTGAATGACGGAGAGCTGACCACCAAGGACGCGGACGGCGTTCGGTTGGCTTGTTTGGGATGGTGGGGTGTGGCCTAGATGCACCCCACCAACACCACCCCCTCCAAAGAAACAAAGAAGACAACCACAAGCATGATGGCCCAGCGAAGAGTTGGGTGCCGTCCAACAGTTTGTCCTCAACTCCCAAGAAGAAAAGACAGCTTTCCTTTTGGTTTCCCTTTTCATGCGAAAGGTCCAAGGAAGAGCCGCAGCTGGCCCAGCTGCGTCGGATTGGCTTGGCGATGCTCCCGACAGGCCGAGCAAGTCGCGATCCCAGGGGTAGTTCCATAGGTCTCCCCCCGGTGCCAACTTTTACCAACTTTTTGGGGGAGGAGTCCCCTACTAAAATAGACTACAGACAAAAGGGTACCCTTATTTCTAACCTCTCTACTGGAGGACCTAGTGATTCCATGCTGGGAAAAAAGTAACACCCACCAACCCCACAAGTGGGAGTTCGCCCCGAAACCTTCGGACTCCTGGAGCCAGGGTTTCACCCCGTAGAAATCTCCGACCATCCTCCGACCACCCGGGCTCCGGGCTCCGGGCTGCGGAGCTTTGTGGCGAGGATGTGGAGGTGGTGTGCGCCCCGCCCTTCCTGTACCTCGCCGAGGCGCCGTGTGGTGCGCCGGTTTCGTGGGAGGTGTGTCTCCTTTGGCGGAAAAAAGGAAAGCCCGCGGCGGCCTTGCCAAAAGCAAAAAGACTAAAGCAAGAAGGGCATTTCGCAGGTTTCCTTGCTTCGCCTCGCAAATGAAGATGTGTTGCTTGAACCTGCCAGGATCCTTCCTGAAACACCACATCAAAGCAGCGACTTGCGCAGTAAAGGTTCGGCAGAGAACTCGACGTTTCGTTTGTGTGAAGAGAAGAGATAGGGTAGAGAGAGAGAGAGAGCTGGGAAACGGCAAGCTTTTGCAATGACACACACACACACACACATCGCCATGTACAGGAGGTTCCCAAGCACAGTGCTTGTCATCCAACCTTCTCGCAGGCTCTTGTTGCCCTTGGTCGGGACTTGGAGCCATGCATCAAAGCCCGTTGGGTGGTTGGATTGCCCCCGCGCCCCTCACACCTCTTTTGGAAGAAAACACGAACCCGCCCTTTGCCCCGTGTGCCTCAAAGGCCCTTTGCTCCTTTGTGAAACCCAGTGGACACTGGTATGGCTCCGCAACTTATGTAACATAGATTCCGACAGGAGTCCCTTCCCCAGCCAAGCAAATCCCTCTAAAACATGGAAGGCTCATGATCACTTGGTAGGTGTTTGTCTTCCTGCCGACGGTTCCCCTACTAAAATAGACTATAGAAAAAAGGGCACCCTTATTTCTAACCTCTCTACTGGAGGACCTAGTGATTCCATGCTGGGGAAAAAAAGCAAAAAAACACAAGTGGAGAGTCGGCCGAATCCCAGCCGAATCGTGGCAGGTGAAGGACTCCCTGCGCAAGGAGTACAAGGTCGCGGCGCAGAACCTCTGGGACAAGGACCCCGGTGCCTGGACAGGCGCCGCTCCCAAAACGGAAGGACAGACCGAGAGACCGGGCAATGCGGCAAGGGCGTGGGAGGCCAGAAACCGGATGGCGAGGTGAGGTGTCGAAAAAGAGAAGAAAGGAAGAGAATGACACCTGAGAATGAGAATGTGAATGTCAAAAGAGGAGACACGTTGTTTTTTCTTCTTCCTTCCCCCCCCCAAAAAATGGAGAAAGTAGGGGGCCTGGGGGGAAGCCTGTTGATGGTTGCCTGTTCTGGTTTTTATGTTCATCTCAAATCTATGTTCCCCCTTATTCGTTTTGAAAAGAGGGTTTTTAGGGAGCTTATTTATCGTTTTCGTTAAGGTAATCATTTTGGTAATTGCCCCCCTTGTTCATTGTTGGGCTGGGGGCAAACATTTTTTTCATTTGAAAGAGTTGACCCTTTTAGTAGTTATCAAGTTCTGGGGTGTTGGCGGTGCATTTGTTTTGTTAGTATGTTTCTCATTAATTTTCATTTATAGGTTAAACGTTCAGTATAATTATAACATATAAGATTTTACATGTTATTATTATAGTATGATTATAATCCCAATACAGGATAATAATTTAATTGATTTGTCTTACTTCTTTCATACACCATTTTAAAAATAATATTAATATCTCTCACTGTATTTTGAACATTAAACTTTTTACTTTCAATAAATAATTTGATATTTTCTTTAACATCTTCTCCTTTCTCTTGACTATAACCCAACATCCATAATATATCATCAATCATGTCATATTTTCTTACTGATTTTGAGAAATGCTCTAACATAACTATGAGGTGGTATTTCATACACAGTTAAAAATATCAAAATGTCATCTTCAACATTTCTTTCATCTATTTTTTTAATCTCCAAAAATTTTCTATCATATTTTGATATCGTCTCCATCTTCTACAAGTTCTACATACATCTTCTTCACTCAGAGCATAATCAGTAATATTATTTACTATTCCATTAGGTAAATTCAATTTGTATAATTCCATATTTTCTTTTTTGAAGTGGCAACAATCATAGCATTTCTTATTAATATAACTGTTGATTTCATCATAGTTCATTTTTCTCTTAATATGTTATGCTATTTTTTCTTTAAGTAGTTTTGACTAGGGGGTTGCTGGTCAGCTGGTCTGGGTTTCAGGTTTAATTTAAATGTCTGTGTGAGCCAGACCTTGCTGTGCGAGCCAGACCTTACTGTGTGAGCCAAACCTTGCTGTGTGAGCCTGACTGTGTTGTGTGAGCCTGACTGTGTTGTGTGAGCCAGACCTTGTTACTTGAGCCATTCTCCCCTTAATTGGGGAGTTCGCCCCCCCTTAATTGGGGAGTTCGCCCCCCTTAATTGGGGAGTTCGCCCCCCTTAATTGGGGAGTTCGCCCCCCTTAATTGGGGAGTTCGCCCCCCTTAATTGGGGAGTTCGCCCCCTTAATTGGGGAGTTCGCCCCCCTTAATTGGGGAGTTCGCCCCCCTTAATTGGGGAGTTTACCCACCGTTTTCAAATCCAATGATATAACATTATAACCGAGCGACTTTGCTACTTTACCAACTGAAGAAGTACCACTAAATAGTTCTAATAAGTGCATATTATATTAGAACTATTTAGATATTAATATTTTCACATACATATCGTTGATGTTTTTCAGTTCTCTCGTGTCTTCTTATATCACATTTCCTGAAAACACCACCACATTCACATTCAATAGGTTCTTTTCGTTTTTCCAATATTGTTTCTTTGTTTTGGTGGTAGTGCTCCCTACTTTTATTACATATATGTTCTTTGTTGTTTTCTGCGTATTCCTTCCTCATATTTTGATAGTGTTCCTTATTGTCTTCCTTCCACTCATTAATTGTTCTACCTACCACACATCTATTCACACAATCATTATTTTGAATGTAATAACCTTCTCTTTTCATTAACTGTTCTCTGTTTTCACATGGGTAGTCTTCTAATAATTCAATCTTACAGTTGTCCATTCCATATTCATCAAACAACAAACGACAGTTTGTTTTATTATTCCATTGTTCTGCCTTGTTATAATTTTGTCTATGTCTTGCCATTCTTTGGCTCAAGCTTTCACAGGTGCTTCCGATGTAGCACTTATTATATCCAACATCTGTTATTTTGTAAATCTTTGCGTTTTTATATTTACTGCTATCCATTAATAACCTTAGTTATCTTTTCTTTAACGCAGTTTATAATGTCCATAAGGCAGTGAATTGAAAGCATCAATGTAAAACCTTTTATTTTCATAATTACTGAGTGATTGCTTGACTTGAGACATTGAAAATAATTGATGGTTGCGACTACGAATAAAATTATATGTTATTTCATGCTTTTTGTTTTGAAATAATGCTTCGTGGTAGTTTTGGTAAGTCAGTTCTTTCTTCACCTTGTGTTTCACTACACCTTTTGATTTCTTTTGTTCTTCTTCTTCACCGTGTATTGTAAAAGCATACGATTTGGGCTTTAACCCTATGAATTGTGTTATTGTTTGACCGTTGCACTCATCCTTGAAATAACCGAGTTTTTTCTTATTTGTTTTGTCATGGCAGGGGTGTTCAGGTGGATAATCGCTAAAGTCCATATATTGGTTTAATTCTTTGAAGTCCTTGTAGATGTCCTCAGTGAATGTTTGAATTACATAACTGTCAGTATCAGTATAAACCAGTTTGATGTTTTCATTGTATTTCTTCTTAAGAACATCATAGTAGAACTGATACATATGTAATTTACTGATGTCAAGGATTGTCATTCCTAAGAAAATCGGTTTGTCCAGTTTCAGTTTCGCTTTATTTTTTTCAACTCCTACAAGGTTTTCATTAATAATAAATCTATTTTTGAATGTTGGATTATTAACACATTTTTCGTATCTAACTTCATTATCAACTAATTCAAAGTCCATATGATTTCGTTTGTCTTCCATAGTTTTTCAATACACAGAATTATTCATTAATTTGAATAAATCTTTCTCAAAATCGCTTTTGGCTTCTTTCCTTTTACCAGTGTTAAAATCAATCCACGGTTTCAACCATGCCCTCTGTTGAAATTTTATTATCCTATGGACTTTTGTCATTTTCATTCCCATTTTCAAATAATACTGTAAAGTCTTGATATGAACCACATATTTTTCTTTATCCTTTAGATTTAATATTAACTTACTTGTTTTCTCATCCTTGGGATTTTTGCCATCATAATATATTTTGTAGACTTGCTTTTGATAATCAGAAAGCATACTAACATTTACATTCATTATTTCAGGCGCTAGTGGATAGTCAGAGTGGAAGTCGTGCAATGTTTCGGGATATTCCAAATCAACTTCCATAATATAACCGAACTCATCGTTTTCATTCCATTTTCAACACTGGGCGTTTTCTTTGCCCACTTGATATTTTTTAGCGGTAATTTCTGGGACATTGCTAAACCATACAAGTTATTAGCATCCAAGTAGCTAATATAATTTGATGGCTTGTTCTCATCATATGCTTCCCCCATATACTTATTATTTGCCACCGCTAATTTATGACTTACCTGACACATTCCTCCTCTCATTCCCTTTTCAACCATCTCAAACATTTCTTGGTCATGCAATTGTTCTATTTCAACACCAGTTTTTAGAAGCATCGCGTCCCATGCGAAATTTGGCAATGTGTAATAATGAGCGGGGTCTAAACCGTAGTATTCCATACACAAGTCTCTAAAGTTTTCAAATACATCGGTCAGTAGTAAAACATCAGTTCTTAATTACAAGTCGTGATACTGCCCGAGTGTTCTAATCCCGAAGTGCTTCCATACTTTCAGTGCCCTTTCATAATCTTTATCACTTACATGTTCCTCACTTAATTTACTGTAAAACGCTTCTTTCGGTGGTAAAGCCCTTTCCTTAAATCTTTCAAAATCATCAAAGTAGTCATAGGGATAAATACCATTATCAGTTAATAAATTCAAATCTTCATCGGTTTTAACATATGGGTTTCTAACGCTGTATCTGAAATTGTTCTTCCAATTCTCACGCTTTTTATCATCCTCATATTTACTCAACCTGACCAACTTATCCAACGAATACGATAAGAAACTGAAACTGTCCTTGAAACAAAGATTTTTAAAACCAAAGGTTATAAACTTTTCGCTGTTCTGAGCGATACATTCTATTTTAGAATTCTTGTTCAATTCGTGAGCCTTGTTGATGATTAAGTGGGCATCATAGTTTTTAAGGTTATGAAGAAACACAGGGATTTTATAATATCTCATACTAAATCGTAGATTGCAGTCCTCGTGGGCGCAACCTCTATACTGTCCCGTAAAGTGGCAATGGTCCCAACACTTCTTTTCTCCTTCCTCAAATTTGTTTCCACAAATGAAGCAGTTAGTGGCATTATTGAAGTCCTCCCAGTCCTTCTCGGTTTCAATACGGTCTTTGTCCTCCTTCATTTTCTCCAAAACTTCCTCTCTGACTTTATTGATTTTCTCAACAAATTTATCCATACAATCCTGACCTCTATATAAGTAAGGCTCACTACTTCCGGTTATAGCATTGACTACATTAATCATAAAACCACACGGACGATGATTTTGATATGATGTAGTTTTAGCTTTTGCCGATTTGCTTTTAACATCAATTGGCACAGTTAAACATTCAAAGTCGGCATATATTACGAATGGAGCTTTAAGTTTCTTGAAATGGTTTTTGAATTCTATTGTTTCACCTTCTTTTGGCATTTCTATTTTTTGACCCTCAACTGCTAGACATCCTTGTTCTTCGTGTTTCTTTAAAAGTTCTTCGGTCTTGAAA
>CAUJNA010003520.1:0-51934 GCA_963377175.1 Effrenium voratum | reverse complement strand
TACACTCTTGACAATATTTATATCTTCTTACACTTTTTACATTTCCAAATTCATCAATTGTTTTATCATAAAGACATCTGTTGCATTTGAAGAATTCACCATAGTCTTCTGTTGCTTTTTCTTCTGTCATTCCATAATTATTCATTATAGTTTGCTTCACAACCATTTCTTAATATATCTTAAAAACTTCTTTTTATGTGATTTTTATGTGATTGTCTAGTTATGTTTTATAGGTTGAAATTACAGTATAATGAAAGGTTATAAAAGTTTACACTGTTTAATCATATTATAATTAAATATTATGATTAAGCCATGAAATCATTGTTTCTGTTTTCTATAAATTTCAATTGCAACATGTTCGATAGTAATGATTTCGTGTCGTTTCATAGTCTGTTTGGTTTCTTCAACTGCTTGTTCAATATGGTATTGTAATGACGCTCTACTTGAAATCTTATTCTGTTTAGATGATGAATAAGAACGACTGTTGCAAATATTATTATTATACATAATTTTTGAACTAACTACTATTCCAACCTGTATTTCTTCATCATACTTCATCATTCTTAATAATTCTTTTGGTGGTTTCAACGCATATGAAAGCGCTTTATCACCTTTTAAGCATTTATTGCGAATCTCAACATCATATCTACTTTCTCCTACTCGTTCAGTGTAAATAGACGGTTTCCATTTCCTTTGTAATTCTCTTAAAGCATCACATTGTTTCAGTCTTCGCCACCCTTCACTACCATTAATGTAAGTAGTGATGATTGAAACTAAGCCTTCAGGTAAGCTAGCGCAATTCACAACCATAAAATTATTCTCTGACATTTTACCCCCACTCATTTTTCTCTTAATATATAAGGTTTTTTCTCTTTAAGTAGTTTTGGCTAGGGGTTGCTGGTCGACTGGTCTGGGTTTCAGGTTTAATTTAAATGTCTGTGTGAGCCAGACCTTGCTGTGTGAGCCTGACTGTGTTGTGTGAGCCTGACTGTGTTGTGTGAGCCTGACTGTGTTGTGTGAGCCAGACCTTGTTACTTGAGCCATTCTCCCCTTAATTGGGGAGTTCGCCCCCCTTAATTGGGGAGTTCGCCCCCCTTAATTGGGGAGTTCGCCCCCCTGAATTGGGGAGTTCGCCCCCCTTAATTGGGGAGTTCGCCCCCCTTAATTGGGGAGTTCGCCCCCCTTAATTGGGGAGTTCGCCCCCCTTAATTGGGGAGTTCGCCACCCTTAATTGGGGAGTTCGCCCCCCTTAATTGGGGAGTTCGCCCCCCTTAATTGGGGAGTTTACCCACCGTTTTCAAATCCAATGATATAACATTATAACCGAGCGACTTTGCTACTTTACCAACTGAAGAAGTACCACTAAATAGTTCTAATAAGTGCATATATTATTAGAACTATTTAGATATTAATAATTTCACATACATATCGTTGATGTTTTTCAGTTCTCTCGTGTCTTCTTATATCACATTTCCTGAAAACACCACCACATTCACATTCAATAGGTTCTTTTCGTTTTTCCAATAGTGTTTCTTTGTTTTGGTGGTAGTGCTCCCTACTTTTATTACATATATGTTCTTTGTTGTTTTCTGCGTATTCCTTCCTCATATTTTGATAGTGTTCCTTATTGTCTTCCTTCCACTCATTAATTGTTATACCTACCACACATCTATTCACACAATCATTATTTTGAATGTAATAACCTTCTCTTTTCATTAACTGTTCTCTTTTTTCACATGGGTAGTCTTCTAATAATTCAATCTTACAGTTGTCCATTCCATATTCATCAAACAACAAACGACAGTTTGTTTTATTATTCCATTGTTCTGCCTTGTTATAATTTTGTCTATGTCTTGCCATTCTTTGGCTCAAGCTTTCACAGGTGCTTCCGATGTAGCACTTATTATAACCAACATCTGTTATTTTGTAAATCTTTGCGTTTTTATATTTACTGCTATCCATTAATAACCTTAGTTATCTTTTCTTTAACGCAGTTTATAATGTCCATAAGGCAGTGAATTGAAAGCATCAATGTAAAACCTTTTATTTTCATAATTACTGAGTGATTGCTTGACTTGAGACATTGAAAATAATTGATGGTTGCGACTACGAATAAAATGATATGTTATTTCATGCTTTTTGTTTTGAAATAATGCTTCGTGGTAGTTTTGGTAAGTCAGTTCTTTCTTCACCTTGTGTTTCACTACACCTTTTGATTTCTTTTGTTCTTCTTCTTCACCGTGTATTGTAAAAGCATACGATTTGGGCTTTAACCCTATGAATTGTGTTATTGTTTGACCGTTGCACTCATCCTTGAAATAACCGAGTTTTTTCTTATTTGTTTTGTCATGGCAGGGGTGTTCAGGTGGATAATCGCTAAAGTCCATATATTGGTTTAATTCTTTGAAGTCCTTGTAGATGTCCTCAGTGAATGTTTGAATTACATAACTGTCAGTATCAGTATAAACCAGTTTGATGTTTTCATTGTATTTCTTCTTAAGAACATCATAGTAGAACTGATACATATGTAATTTACTGATGTCAAGGATTGTCATTCCTAAGAAAATCGGTTTGTCCAGTTTCAGCTTCGCTTTAGTTTTTTCAACTCCTACAAGGTTTTCATTAATAATAAATCTATTTTTGAATGTTGGATTATTATCACATTTTTCGTATCTAACTTCATTATCAACTAATTCAAAGTCCATATGATTTCGTTTGTCTTCCATAGTTTTTCCATACACAGAATTATTCATTAATTTGAATTAATCTTTCTCAAAATCGCTTTTGGCTTCTTTCCTTTTACCAGTGTTAAAATCAATCCACGGTTTCAACCATGCCCTCTGTTGAAATTTTATTATCCTATGGACTTTGGTCATTTTCATTCCCATTTTCAAATAATACTGTAAAGTCTTGATATGAACCACATATTTTTCTTTATCCTTTAGATTTAATATTAACTTACTCGTTTTCTCGTCCTTGGGACTTTTACCGTCATAATATATTTTGAAGACTTGCTTTTGATAGTCGGAAAGCATACTAACATTTACATTCATTATTTCAGGCGCTAGTGGATAGTCAGAGTGGAAGTCGTGCAATGTTTCGGGATATTCCAAAACAACTTCCATAATATAACCGAACTCATCGTTTTCATTCCATTTTTCAACACTGGGCGTTTTCTTTGCCCACTTGATATTTTTTAGCGGTAATTTCTGGGACATTGCTAAACCATACACGTTATTAGCATCCAAGTAGCTAATATAATTTGATGGCTTGTTCTCATCATATGCTTCCCCCATATACTTATTATTTGCCACCGCTAATTTATGACTGACTTGACACATACCACCTCTCATTCCCTTTTCAACCATCTCAAACATTTCTTGGTCATGCAATTGTTCTATTTCAACGCCAGTTTTTAGAAGCATCGCGTCCCATGCGAAATTTGGCAACGTGTAATAATGAGCGGGGTCTAAACCGTAGTATTCCATACACAAGTCCCTAAAGTTTTCAAATACATCGGTCAGTAGTAAAACATCAGTTCTTAAATACAAGTCGTGATACTGCCCGAGTGTTCTAATCCCGAAGTGCTTCCATACTTTCAGTGCCCTTTCATAATCTTTATCGCTTACATGTTCTTCACTCAATTTACTGTAAAACGCTTCTTTCGGTGGTAAAGCCCTTTCCTAAAATCTTTCAAAATCATCAAAGTAGTCATAGGGATAAATACCCTTATCAGTCAATAAATCCAAATCTTCATCGGTTTTAACATACGGGTTTCTAACGCTGTATCTGAAATTGTTCTTCCAATTCTCACGCTTTTTATCATCCTCATATTTACTCAACTTCACCAACTTATCCAACGAAGACGATAAGAAACTGAAACTGTCCTTGAAACAAAGATTTTTAAAGCCAAAGGTTATAAACTTTTCGCTGTTCTGAGCGATACATTCTATTTTAGAATTCTTGTTCAATTCGTGAGCCTTGTTGATGATTAAGTGGGCATCGTAGTTTTTAAGGTTATGAAGAAACACAGGGATTTTATAATATCTCATACTAAATCGTAGATTGCAGTCCTCGTGGGCGCAACCTCTATACTGTCCCGTAAAGTGGCAATGGTCCCAACACTTCTTTTCTCCTTCCTCAAATTTGTTTCCACAAATGAAGCAGTTAGTGGCATTATTGAAGTCCTCCCAGTCCTTCTCGGTTTCAATACGGTCTTTGTCCTCCTTCATTTTCTCCAAAACTTCCTCTCTGACTTTATTGATTTTCTCAACAAATTTATCCATACAATCCTGACCTCTATATAAGTAAGGCTCACTACTTCCGGTTATAGCATTGACTACATTAATCATAAAACCACACGGACGATGATTTTGATATGATGTAGTTTTAGCTTTTGCCGATTTGCTTTTAACATCAATTGGCACAGTTAAACATTCAAAGTCGGCATAGATTACGAATGGAGCTTTAAGTTTCTTGAAATGGTTTTTGAATCTATTGTTTCACCTGCTTTTGGCATTTCTATTTTTTGACCCTCAACTGCTAGACATCCTTGTTCTTCGTGTTTCTTTAAAAGTTCTTCGGTCTTGAAACCATGTGAGCAGGTTCTACAGTGATACTTCTTCGCCTTCATCTTGTTAGTCTGACTACTCATTAACTTATCATAATTTTTGATATAAGCGTAATGGGATTTAACATCATCAGTCAATTTAATCAAATCGATTTTGTGTTGTGCTTGTGGGTTGTTGCTTCTTTTGTATAATAAAATAGTTTTACTATTCGTATCGGGGTTTATGTAATAAACATTGACCGATATGTGTTTGTTCTGTTCTTCAAATAGTTCAATCTCATCATTACCTACTGGAAAGTCAATATTATCCCATTTGATAAATTTTGTCATCTACATATTTCTTATAATGATACATCTCGCAGGGATGGTCTTTTTTGAATAACTCATAAAATCCACATTGAACGGAATATTTAAAACATAACTCGTCCTCATTTTTAATGTTAATACAAGCCTTTTTGTTTGCCACCCAGTCGGGCAATGGAATAAAGGATGAACCACGGGTAGGATTGTACCTATCATAACTGATGACTAACTTTTCAACTTGACCAAGAACCAATCCCGACTGAATGTATTCGGTTATTTCAATTTGTGTCTCAATGTCGTGCCCAATGTTGTTTAAGACGGTGTTCAACTCGTCGGGATTATGAATATTGTATCTTCTGCTTCTTAACCGCCTTTGAATAAGTTCGTTGGCGGGATTTTTGAATGATAAATCGGTTTCCACGATTATTTTCATGTTCGGGTTTCTGTTCAGGAATTCGGCCAGTCGTTGCTTCTGGTATTTTAAGTAGGATAAACCTTTCATTCCTTTTAACCTTATATCACTTACCGAGTAGGTGTTGGCGTATCCCTTGAACGCTTGTTGCTCGTCTGTGATTTTGGACTTGAATCGCTTGACATAATCCTGTAAGGGTCTGCCTCTCGTTAGTTTTAGATAATTAGCACCTTTCATTAAAAGGCCATGCTTTCTATATCCGTCACTCCTCGCCACTTCCTTGAGTTTCGTGTTCAATACGTTTGAAACTGGTTTGTTCTTATCATATCTGTAGGTCTTATCACCTATTTTGAGTTTTTGTGTTTGCCTCCCTTCTTTTTGTATTAGTTCGCCTTGTTGGCTGTTTAAAATGAAATCTATAATTTTTCCTTCTGTCATGGAAACCATAATACTATACTCTATATAATATAAGGTATTTTCTCTTTAAGTAGTTTTTCGGGTAGGGGGTCAGTGTTGGAGAAAATGGGTTTCGGGTTGAGAATGAACGCATTAATCTCATTAAGTGTTTTTAATAAGATGAATGATTATTATTTTTTTCATAATGCGCATTGTCGCGAAGCTTGCAAACAAATTTTAGATTTCTTGTGTTTAGATAAATTTGATTTGCTTGATATCGTCCTTCCGCAGTCCTCACAAGTGTAAGACTGTTTTAGGTTATTGTTGTAGTAATTCTGGTGGTAGTTCTTCTGGTCGTCCCTCCACCTCACGGGTTGCTCACTGTCATCGCTCGAAGTCTGTTTCTGTTCGCTTATCATCTGTAAGACTAAGTCGTTTTCTGCTTTCATCAGTTCAACCATCATATCAAATTCGTCATTCGTTATTCTATGCCGACTTTTACCGTTAATAAAAATTCCTGTCATTTTACTATATTAGGGCGTTTTGTCTTTAAGTAGTTTTTATTTTTTCTTCTTGCCTCGGCTACTTTTTGTATTTGTGCTTTCTGGGCTTCTACTCCTGCTTCTTGTTTCCATTTGTTCCCTCGTCCATTCACTACCTCTAGCTATTTCTTGGGGTGAGTTGCTCCTGCTTCTTGTTTCTAATTGTCTTCTGTTCATTTGATTACCTCTTGCTCTTTCTTCTGGTGAGTGGCTTCTGCTTCTTGCTTCTATCTGTCGTCTTGACCAGAATGATGTCCTCGGTTGTTCTTCTTCCTGTTCCCTTGATTGTTCTGATGGTGTGGATGTCTTCTTGTCACGTTTGAATAGTTCAAATACGCTCTTGTCTTCTCCACCTAAAAATATGTTTCTTAACGATTTGATTTCTCGGCTTTCCTCTTTCTTATCTTTTTCGGTTGATGCTGATGACGATGATGATGTTAAATGAAGACTTTGTAAATCTTCCTGCTTTTCATCTTTTGGTTCATCTTTTGGTTCATCTTTTGGTTCATCTTTTGGTCCTGAAATTGCATTACTATAAATTTCATCAGCAAAATCTTTTGCTATATATCGTGTTGTTTGTGCGTCTGCCTCGTTGTTTTCATATAACTGTGATGTTGGCGCTACTTCATCAAACATATCAGGGAACAATTCATGATGAAGAACTTGTTCATCAGTTTGAACCTTAGCATTCAACCGTAGTCTCCTATCGTATTTTGAAAGGTCAAAATCGTCAAAATCTATATTGTTGATTGACAAGTCAATTACCTGTCTTTCGGGGATGATTTCAATTTTTAATCTGTGCGTCATCGCTTCCTTTAGCATTTCTTCAAAAGTAGGACGTCGGCGTAATCCATAATATTTAACAGTCATATTAAATATTATATATTTTATTAAACTTCCGCGGGTATTTCTTTAACTGAACCATCCATCACGGTTGGTCTATCTTCTTTTTCCTTAGGTCGTGGGTGGAAAACTGTGTAATACACTTTATCATTGTAAAACCTTACTAATTTCAATCTGTGTTCCTTCTTGATAAAATCACCATCGCTATTAATTAAAGCATTATATAACTCAGTGAATTCTTCATGAACACTGTCTTTAATCTTTTTAAATCCTTTCAGTTTGTCCATGACATCTTTCATCTCTTCTGGTCTGCTTGCAAGATAAGCAGGTGTTAATTCAGACGCTCTTTTCTTAAACTCGTTGTAGCCATAAGCGTCTTCTGCTTTTGGTTCTACTTCAACAACTGGGTCGTCTTCTCGTTCATCTTCTTCTTCGCCTTCCTCTAATGGTTCTAATTCTGGCATTTCATCAGCGGACACCATTGAATGAACTTCTACACCGGCAGGATATGAACTCTTCGATACAGCACTTGCCATTTCTTCGTGTTGTTGTCTCCAAAGTCTCATTCTTTCAGCAAGTTCTTCTTTCTGTTTCTGTGCTTCCGTTAGTCCTTCTTGAATGAAAGACTGGTGTTGTTTCAGTGTGTCAGCAAGTTTCAACTCGTCATTAAGTTTATCTCTTACTCTGTCAGAGTCCGACATTGCTCCTTTCATAACTTCTCCTCTCCGGTCTAGTTCTTGTTTCTTTTGAATGTCTAAGGCTTCCTTATTATCAAACTGACTACCGTATTGGTTTAATCTGTATCTTGTCGCTTTTCTGTCTATCACATTTTCAATTGATGGACGGTTCTCATCTCCTACCAACGTTTCTTTCAATAATTCATCATAAGAAGGTCTCAAATGTAATTGTGATTTCAATGACCCTACTTTTACCGGTCCTACTGTATTCAATCTACTAATTGATTTAATCATAGTATATTAATTATTTAGAAAAATAAATTAATCAGAGATATTCTTAATCATTTCTTCTAAATGCTTCTTTCTTACAGTTAGTTGTTCCTTTGTTTGTATTCCATCTGGTGTCCGTGTGTTGTCTAATATGTTTCTTATTCTGTCTAACTCTTTTCTATAACTTTCGGTTCTGTTGCTTTCAACTAAATCGTTTCTATACTTTATTAATGCTCCTTGTGATTGTTTCGCTTCCAGTGTGTCCTTCAACTGTTTAAAGTAATTCATACGCGAGGCAACTCCCCATAAATCTGAAACGTCATAATGACGTTCTACTTGTGGCGCCCTTTTAAATTCTACATTTCTATGACTTCTCATAAGCATGATTAATATATATTATAATTAGATTATTATTTAAAACATTGATGAAGATAATTTGTTTATTTTTTCTTGTTTATCTTGTTTTTTCTTCTGTTTAAGTTCTTCATAATGTTGGTTTAATAGTTCTGTTGCCGTGGGTTTCTTAATAGTTTCTTTAATCACTTCTTGTTTAATCTCATTCTTAATCTCTGAAATAACTTCAGGTTTTATCTTTCTAATATTCTTTTGTGGATTGACTGGTAATAACTCAGTAGGTGCTCCCTTACAATTTTTGGGATGTGAGTGTCTCAAACTTTTCAATGTCATCTTTTTAGAGCATTGTTCACATTCTACTAATTCAACTTCTTTTTTAGTTCTTGGTAATGCTTTTGCTTTCGCTTTTGGTTCAGGAATAACTTCTTCTGACGTTGGTTCTTCATTAACTGTTTCATTTTGTTCAACGACTTCATTATTAACAGGTGCTTCTTCTGTTTTAGTTTCATTATTAACATCTACTACCTCAATACTTGACATATAATATATATAGATTTTCCATATGGAAAATCTATATATTATTTAAATAATATCGCTTTTTACGAAAAGTAGACTCAGACTAACCTTTACACCGTTTAAATTAATTTCATTTCCTAATGAATTAGACAACCAAAAGTCTAACTGTTTAAAGCTTCTATTTGATACATCCAAGTAGTCGAGAGGGTTCATTTCATTATCAAAGACAATTCCCGCGTGTGGTGCTGAGACTGGCACTTTCTTAACAACTGTGCTATCGCCTGTCCTTAAATTTACTTGATTATAATTAGACAATTGAGAAGAATGAATATAAATATTTCTAATGGGTTGAAGATTAACGAAACCAGAAACATAAGGATTATTATATTGATAAACTACCATTTGATAATTTCCTAAAACTTCATTAACAGACTGTAAGTTATTAACATTAAAACTTCCATTCCATATATAATCTGCATATGTTAGTTTCATTTGTTCATCAGTTAATACAGCGAACTTTCTATCAGCATAGTTTGAATAAATTGTTATTTTATTAGTTTTTACACTGTAAGAAATTTCATAAGTATTTGAGAAATTAGTATTATCTACAACACCATTTATTTTTGCCTTTAATTCGGTCGCTAGTTCTGTGCCAGTATATACTCCTTCGTCCAATTGTAACGCTAAATAATGGACATTAGTATTATCTTCATCTGGAACTAACGGAGAAGAATAAAAGTATAGTATATTATTTAATCCTGACTGTATTGAATACCACGAGTTAGGTAATGTTATTTCGTGAATGTAGCAATGTACTCCGTTGTCTGTTTGTAATGTTTCCGGCAATTCAACTTTGAAATTTGATGATGTACCACTAATTCTATGAGCGCTGTCAATATAGACCTTCTTGTAAGTCAACATAATATGTTTGATTAGAAAATAAATTTTCTAATCAAAAAATATTATGTTGCTTAGGACTACGTCGTAAGTCAACTTTTCTATATGAAAAGTTGCTTAGAGCAAAGCTGTAAGTCAGCATTATTAATTAATTGAGAAATTAATTTATATCTTTATTTATATGATTAATAATAAAAAGTTAATTTATGAAATGAAGCATGGGACAAATTAAACATTATCAACCTTATAAGAAAACAGCTAAAATAACTGATGTTATGAAACAAACTGACAAAATATTAAATAGTTATTATCCTAATTCAAATTTAACTGATGCACAAGGATTGAGTAGAGCATATGGCAATGGTCAGGGTTTTTATATTGATGGTGATAAAATGTATATAAGCGGAACATTTGGAAAAGGAACTTTTGGAGGTGCTATTAATGACATTCTGGCAGATGTAGGACTTCCCTTTAAAATGACAAAATATTCACAACGATATAAAGACACATCAACAGCATTGGATGAAAACAATGAAGTTAAACATCTTATAACACATAGTCTCGGTTCAAGTGTAGGGGCACAGATAACAAAAGATTACCCTGAAAGAGAATTAACTTTAACCACTTATGGAGCGCCGTTTATATCACGAAGGTCTAAAATTACCGATGATTACATTAATTTTAGAAGTATCTTAGACCCTGTCAGTATTGCTGACCGTGGCGCTATAACTGTTTATACTGGTTCATTAAATCCATTTACTAACCACGATTACATAACTGGATATGGAGACCAAGGCAAAGATGTTTCAAGAAGCATTGAACCGGTCAGGGAGATAATATAGTTAAATAAGTACTTAAATATATAGCTATATAATATTATATATGTATAATCAGTTAAAAGAAAACTTGACAGAAAGTGAAACAAACTTTAAACCATTAACACTTGTAGAAAGATTAAGGGATTTAAATAGAGATAATAAACGAACACATGTAAAATGTCTGTGTGGATGTTTCATTATTAGGAGTGTCAGAGTTAGACCTGACTATATTGATTATAACTGGATTACTTCAATTTATAATATGATTGTACCAAAATATATAAATGGTTATGTCCTCATCAATGACAACACTAACAATTGTAATCACACTCAATCAGACCTTGATGAAATAGTAAAAAGAAAAAACGCAAAACTATTTTCATATTATTGTTATGATACAACATAAGAAATATGACAATGAAACAACGGATGATATGATTAAGAATGAAAATAAAAAGTATAAGAAAAGTTCATATGATGAAATTAGAGAGATTGTTTTAGAGAGAGAAAAAGGGAATACTCCAGTTGAAGATAAGATTAAGAAAAAGAACATGAAAATATTTAAAAATAATAATAATTCTAATCAAAAGGATTACACTAAATTATTCAATTTGTAAATCATAATTCTTAATTATGATTTAGAAATTAATGAAATTACAATTTCATCAATTTGTAAAAAATGTATTTTTTAGAAATTAATGAAATTACAATTTCATCAATTTGTAAATCATAATTCTTAATTATGATTTGGAAATTATTGAAATTACAATTTCATCAATTTGTAAAACATATATAAAATATGTTTTAGAAATTAATAAATGTATAAATTTATCAATTTAGTTTAGTTTAAATTATTTCTAAATTAAATTATATATAGCAATGGAAACTTTTAGTGCCGAAGATATTCTAATTGACAACCTCTCATTCAAACTAAATAAAGGTGCAAGTTATATCAACGACCGTCGTTCAGTCTCGTTTTTCCCTTCTGGGAGTAATATCTACACCCCTTCATCTGGTCAACGTGTGTTGAAAATAGCTTTAAATGCTGAAGATAATACTTGGCTTGACCCGCAGAGTGTAATGGTTTATATGACTGTTGAAAACACTGACTCGTCAGACAATAAACGCTTACGTCCTCTGTCTCCTGCTTATTCCTTCTTTAGAAGAGCAAGACTAATTGCTGGTAATCAACTTGTTGAAGACATTGATTATTACAACCGAAATCATCACATGATGAGTTGCATGATGTCAAAAGGAGCAAGAGACAATGAAGACGCCCAGAGTTTTGGTTATAGATATGATGATGATTTAAACACACGTCGTGCAGTTCCTGCATCGGGTCATATTGGTCCTGCATATGACGCTTACACAATTCCAGGCTTTAACAGAAAAATGGTTGTAGGATTTAAACCGATGCTTGGTTTATTCAATCAATATAAGTATATCCCGTTAAAAGCGTGTCCTCTTGTTTTAGAACTTGAACTAGTTTCAAATTTTACTGATTGTGTTGTTTCAGCGGGCGGGTCGAGGTTTCCAGAAAGTGGCAACGCAGACTCAAGCCTTCATACAAATGAGCAGTTCTCAATTAGTAATGCATTCCTTCAAACTGATTTGGTAAGCTTGGACAACGACCTTCATAATAAATATGTTGCACACCTACTTGATGGGAAAGAATTACCTATTACTTATAATACTTATATTTGTCAATCTAATCAAGTTCCCGATGGTTCGTCGTCAATTAACACTACTGTTGTTCGTTCAGTGTCTAAACTCGCTACCGCGTTCATCTCTTTCAGTAAAAGCGGAGTAGGTGATATTCACGTTATGAAAGAATACAACAACTTCTATCATCCTATGTATTATTTGAACTACCAAGAAAGCGGATACTACAATCACGACCTTGATTTAGAATTTCAACTTCAATTAGGGTCAAAACTATATCCTGAGTATCCATGCCGTTCATTAACACAAGCATTCTATTATTTACGAAAAGCATTAAATTTACCATTGTTCCATCAACACCATTTATCGATTGAATATTCTGCTTATCGTGTTGATAAGTTTATCTTTGCTATGGATTTCGAAAAGGTTCCCGATAGTTCATATACTGGAATTAACACAAAAGCAGGGCAACAGCTTTAAATTCGTGTGAAACCTGTTGGAAATATGGTATCAGCAAATATGCCAGACACGATATATATAACATTAGTATCAGAACAAATATTATCCATTCGCGATGCAGGTTGCCAGATACTTGATTAACTCATTCATTTTTACTTGAAAACATATATAAACAAATATCATCTTATAATATATTATAAGATAATATGCCAGTTAAACCCATAGATTACTCAAAAACTCATTTTTATAAGATTGTTTGTAAAGATTTGAATATCAAAGATTGTTATGTAGGACATACAACCGATTTTACCAAAAGAAAGTCAAACCACAAACGAGCATATACAAATGAAAATGATAGACACTACAATATTTACTTATACCAGTTTATTCGTGAAAATGGAGGACTTGATAATTTTGATATGGTTTTGATACAAACAGTGAAATGTGAAAATGGAATGGAGGCAAGAGCAAAAGAAAGAGAATACATTGTAGAACTAAACGCTACATTAAATAAAGTGCAAAGACCCATAGTATCACAGCGAGAGGAGCAAGAGAGAAAAAAACAATGGAAGGAAAACAATAAAGGATATGTTAAACAAAGAGACCATCAATATTATGAAAACAACAAAGAAAGATACGCTGAAAACTCTAAACAATATAGAGAAAAACATAAGGAAGAACTGAAAGCAAAGAAAAAACAATACTATGAAGACAACAAACCTGAACTATTAGAAAAGCAACGGGAGAAATACCAAGAACAAAAAGATGTAGTCAATAAACGAAGTAAGAAATGGAGAGACGAGCATAAACCAGAACAACAAGAATATTTCAAACAATATAGAGAAAAAAACAAAGACAAAATGAAAGAATGGAAAGAGACTAAAATCGAATGTCAATGCGGGTCTGTTTATAGACAAGACCATAAAGCACAACACGAAAAGACTAAAAAACATCAAGAATACATTAACAATAATAATTAATATAATTAATTTCTACAATTAATTATATCGATTATGCCTTCAATAAATTTAACAAACTTTGAAAATGTTGTAGCACACACAATTAGCGAAATCAATTCTACAAGTGGGATAACAAACATTAGAAACATATATGCTAATCAATCAGATATAATTGATTTACTCAACAATAAAGCAGACCAAGTAGATACTTACACAAAAGCACAGATTGACGCTAATTTTTATGATATAAATCAATCATACAATAAGACGGAAGTTAATTTATTATCAAATAATATTAGTTCAAATACATTTTTAATAGGTAATCTAACAATAACTTCAAATACAAATTTTAATAATATTTCATCAAATACAAATTTAATAAATAATTCAAATTCTACTATAACATCTAATTTTAATAATATTTCTTCAAATACTAATTTAATTAATTCAAATATTAATAATATTTCATCTAATACACATTTAATAAATAATTTGAATTCTACTATAACAACTAATTTTAATAATATTTCTTCTAATACACATTTAATAAATAATTTAAATTCTACTATGACAACTAATTTTAATAATATTTCTTCAAATACTAATTTAATAACAGGATTAAATAGTACAGTCAGTTCACATATTTCAGCCATATCAGATTTACAGAATGGAGGTTCACTTAATGAAGTAGATTATTATAATAAAATAACGACTAATAATTTATTATCAAATAAGTTAAATACATCAATATTAAATAATACATTAATACATAATATAACAACTAATTCAACTTTCAAAATAGCAGAATTTGGAAATTATAATTATTATCATGAATTATACAATAATTATATTGATACTTATGTTTATGGAAGTTTAACAGGCGCGACAATGTTTTTAAATCAAAGAGGTTTTGGAGATGTAGAAATTAATAATTCTTCAACTTTTCAAAATGATAAAATAATATTAAATCATAATACTACAATATTAAGTAATTTACAAGTATCAGGTTTATTTTCGTGTTATCTATTTTAGATATAGCAGGTTCTGATGCTCGTTATGTTTTACAATCAGATGGATTAAGTGGATTAATAACGGGAAATACAAATACAATTAATTCAATAATTACAAATGATAGCGCACAAGATACAGTAATAAGTCAAAAATTAGACAAAGTTAATACAACATTACAGACAGTGAATTCTCCATTAATTATTAGTTTAACAGATAATACTAATCCTATATTAAGAATTCAAGATGCTGTAAGTAATCAACGTTTAGAATTTAAAAGAGGTTGTCAGTTGGACTCTTATCAAGGACTAACAGGTGCTACGCCTTATCGATTATTACTTGGGTGGAATACGGGAGATGTCATTATTGGAAGGCCTAATAATGCTTCAAGAATTACAATTAATGGTAATGTTCATACTTCATATAATTTTGCGCAGATGCACGGAACATCATATTTTGAAGGTGCTGTTTATATGAAAGGAAATTTATTTACAAATAATGATTTTTCAACGGATATTAAAACAAAAATAGATAATATCAATACTTCAATAAATGGATTAGAACCATATTTAGAAACATATACACCAGATGCAACAGAAGGTTTTTATATGCATCATCCTAATTTTGTAGCGTGTAGTGTAGGAGATATAACTAATGCTTCTAACCAATATTTTATGGCTGATGGGCTTGTAGGAAAAACAATTTTTTCCAAGCCTATTGATGTGCTAGGTAATATTTATACGAATGCTGATGTTAATTGTGATAATGTTAATATTGCTACTGATGGTAAATTAACAATTGATACAAACTGCGAATTATATAGATATGTTAGTGCTTTTTCATCTTTTGATATGAGGAATAGCGATGCTAATTCTTCAATTAGATTTATTTGTGGAGACCCCGCTGTTCAGTCTAACATAGTCGGGGCAGTTAATATTACCAGTGGATGGACTTTTAACACAAGCACTGTTGATGTTATGGGCAATTTATTTGCTGACGATGTTTATATTAAAACCAATGGAGCATTAAGAAGCAATCATTTATCACCCAACGGTGGAACATTAATAACCGTTGATACTAACTTAGCAGTTCAAAATGCTTATTTAGCAACTAATACCATTCAATCATTTGATTTAACAACAGTTTCATTTTTGAATAATATTTCAATGACTACTGGAACAGATTATTAATGGGAACAAGTGAAATATCAACTTACTATGATGGAACTAATTTATCCACAATTGATGTAATATTCAGAACATCAAACACAGCTTTTAGAGTTTCAGATAGTTCAACTACACCTTCAGTTTTATTATCTATTGATAAGACATTTGGAGCTACCATTAATACTGAAAATTTTACAAATAATGCCTCATCAACATTCAATGAAAATGTAAAAGTTGCAGGAACGAAGAAATTGTTATGTAATTTAATTGAACCATCAACAGGAACTAATATAGATTTAACAGCGACAACCGTAACGATTAACGGAACGTTTGTTGATTCATCTGACTCAAGATTGAAATATGATATAGACAATATCAAATCTAATTGTATGAATATTATTAAGAAATTTAAGCCAAAGAAGTTTAAGAGACACGATAGAAATGATGGTGGTAAAACTCATATAGGATATATCGCAGATGAAGTATTGAAAGCAATTCCTAAAGAGTTTGAAAATATTGTATGTCAGGACAGAGAATATTTAGGATTAAATTATTTAGTTTTACCCGTGTTGGTTCATAAAGCAGTATTAGAATTAAATGATAAAATAGATAAACTTGAAAAAGAAGTTAAGGAATTGAAAAAAGAAAAATCTAAATAATAATATATAATGGGTATTGGTCAAAGCAAAAACGAAGAAAATAACAGTATGGAAGACATCAAAAATTTAAGAGTAGATGAAAAAACGAGAGCGGATACTTTAATAATAAAATCTATTCAAGAATGTGTAGCGAGAATAGAAAAGTTAGAAAATCAAAAATCGGACAAACTATTATATAAATTACCTGCGTTGAATTTATGCAACGCTTCATTGATTTAAATTAATAATATTAATATGATTCATTAACATTATTAATTAAACAAATATGAATAAAATTTACTAATAAAACTTTGTCTTTCTTAATTGATGACTTTAATGGTTATTTTTTTCACTTGTAATGAAATAAAATTAACCACATTGTCCCTATACACTAAATTAGTTTTATAAAGGTCTTTATTAAGAAAATAATAAATATCAAATAAATTATTTGATGTTAAAGTACGATTACGAAGATGATTAAAAAAAGTAAATGAGGTAGATTTAACAAATATATCATATTCAATTAATAATTTTAATGGTTTATGTTTTTGATGTAATTTATCTAACTCGCTTAAGTTAAAAATATATGATATGCCGTTTTTGATAATATTTTTCATAATGATATTATCAATTTCAAAATACTGTGAATTCTTTAATTTGTAAGACTTATACACTGGTTTAAATTTACTAATATAATTTTTAATAATATTATTATTTTTTATTTTTAATAATCTAACATCACCTAAATTATAAGATAATACAAGGTTTTTAATGTCTAATGGTAAATCATAAAATATCATAATATATTTCAATATTTATTTTATTTTAAATGCTTTTTCAAATCTAACATAAAACATATTATTAACATCTTTGGAATTCATATTAACATAAAAGAAGGAGTATGGTTTATCATCTACCGCTTTATGATACATATTTAACAGTTGCTCTTTATCAACGATGGCGGAGTTTTCCTCAATGAATGACATTAACTCTGATACATTCTTTAACTTAAAGATATACAACGAACTAGAATTCAACCTAATGATTGGAGCAAGGACACGATATTTTTGAACACTTAAGCAAAAACTAATGGCGTCGTGTCTGCCTCTCGTTGCCAGTCCATGTAATAACTTGCTGTATCTAACAAATTTAGGGTCGTCTGCAAAATCATCAACAATGATTAAAATTGAATGTAGTTTCTTCATCTTCTGTTCTTTCATATAATGAATTATCTTTCTTTGTGTGTTAATTATTTCTTCCAGTTCTTCAGGTTGGTAGGTGTCATAATATAACTTTTCTTTTTCATCATCAACCTTCATATTATCTTTTTGATATTTCTTGACTTCAACGAAGGTAGGGTCATTATGAACCGACGGGCTAAAAATGAATATACGGGCGAAGCAGTCCCTATAAACATTTAGGATAAGGTTTTGAATTAAAACTGTTTTGCCACCCGTTGATGAAGCAACAACAATTGAGCGAAAAGGTAGTTTTGGCACATGTTCATATTTAGATTGTTTGAAATCGTAATCAGTTATATTTATTGGTTTTATTATTGGAACATCAGACATAATAAAATAATATTAAAGTTATTTAGAAAATATTTTATATTTATTATTTTATATGAATAGAAGTTATTCGGATTATATTGATATAATAGATAAAGTAGAAAATATAGAACAAGTAATAATAACCGATAATAAAATTAAGAAATGTTGTTATTATTCATTAGAATTAATTAAGTTAGGAATACAATATATTAAAAATATAAATATTAATATAGATGGGAAGAAAGAAAAAGAATAAGTCCGAGCCAGTTGTTTCTTCGAGTGATGAAGAAAAAGAAGAAATTGTTAAAGAAACATCAGTTATTGAGTTTGCTTGTCCAATGTGTAAAAAGATGTTAGAAATGAAAAATGAATTAGAAATTCAAAAGAAAGGAAATTGTAAATGTTCGTGTATTCCGACAAGTTTCAAAATAAGTAGAAATGATAAGAAAATGAATATTGATAAAACTAAAGACAGTATAAACTTAGAAACAGATGTTCATAATATAACTTTTAAATGGGGTCGGCAAGCATCACCATCCGATAGTGGCGATAAGGAAACTCAGGAAACTGTTAAACAAATGATGAAAAAATAGTATTTAAAGAGTAGATTTAACATAATTGCAACATTTAGTTTTAAAAGTTTAGTTTTATAATTTAGTATATATGGAGGAACATTTAGCGAACATTGACAGTAGTTTAGAGTTGTTGTTTCCAAGATTAGAAAAAGTGTTGGAGCAAAATGAAAACATACTGAAAATCTTAAAGAGCTTGAATATTAAACCTACATATGATAACAATAACAATTATCAAGCAAAAGAAGTAGATAGAGACAGTAGCGAATACAAAAATAAACGAAACATTTATGTTAAAAAACTGAATGAAAAAATCATAAAAGAACCTAAACAATCAAGTCTGGATTACTATCAAGTCAAGTATAAAGAAGACACCAAGAAATACGTTTAATCATTAACTAACAAAATTTCGTGTCTCAAAAGCGGTTTGTTTATTCCTGCTACTTTGTAAGTTTTATTACCCATAATATCATATTCAATTTTATCGATATTGAATATTTTATTAGACCATTTAGAGTTATACTCCTTTCTGTCGGTGTAATTACCCCTTTTCTTTTGAAACACTTTTACCTTGTCGTTCTCCACTATTCTGGGATACTTTCTTTTGTTTTTTTCTCGTAGTTTAAGATTGACCTTTACATTTATTTCATTCTCGTCCTTGTGTGCTTCAGACGGTGTCATCCTTGTTGATGAGTGAGATGTGCTGTTATACTGTTTCAATGCCGGCGTTAGGGCGTCGGTCCATTTCATGTTGTTAAACCTAACTCTATCGTGAATTTTGTTTTTCATCGTTCTAATAAAACGCTCGGCCACATTTGCGTGGGTCTTCGTAACGATGTGGTTTATTCCTTCACTGTTGAAGAAATCCTGAACGTGATTTTTAGTTGCAAACGCTCCGTCGTCATCAGAATACACGGACATCGGATAACCCATCTTTTTAAAGCTTGCTCTCAACGCCTTCAAAACGTTCTCTCCGTCTCTTTCCTCCATCGGTATTACATCTGCTAATTTACTGAAGATGTCAATCACGACTAAAGCATACTGTGGAACGTTCTTGTCTTTTGCTAAAGGAGACATATGCATTATGTCTATTTGATATTCATATCGTGCGAATGGAGCGGTATAGGAATTAGTTCCTCTATAATTTTTGATTTGTTTATTTGGCTGTTTCTTTAAGAAAGACTTTACATCGTCTAATGTTATTGTTGGGTCTTCTTCCTTTGCCTTCTTGTGTGTCGCTTGTGTGCTTCCGAAACCCTCGTCTAAGTCGTAATAGATGTTGCTGATTATTTGGTCTTTTGTTAATCTCGCCATTATATTAAATTGTTAGAAAATATTTTTTCAATAAAAACCCCGCCCCTTAACATAAAATAAAAAACTACTTAAAGAAATATTAACTTATTATATTAAGTGAAAATATGACTGAAAATGTCGGAGTGATTGCTGACTTATCAAACTGGGTGCTATCAGACGAAGAAGATGATGATAATGACAGTTATAAAAAGGAATTAGATGACGAGTTAAACAAAATAAAGGATTTCGTCAAAAGACACCCTTTGCCATCAGTTGATGAAAACGAAGAATTCTGGAAAGATGTTATTAACAGGTTTAGGGATAATAGCGGATTAAACTTGATGACAATATACTCATTTGTTAGGTTTGACATCATGAAAGAAATGTATGAAAACCTAACAGATGAAAACATCATAAAAGACTGTGGTAAAAAGTTAAACCGAGATGGGCAGTTTAATGCTATGATTATTAACCACTATATCTTATCGGGAGCGATACGGAAACTAAACACAGAAGACAGTCTAGTAGATGGACAGATGCGAATTATTGAATTCTGGTGGGATGGAATAGGTGGATGGAAAGCGTGAGTGATTTAGTTTAATGATATTATTCAATTATAATATGATTAAACCTAGTTTTTATAATCTAACAATGAGGTTAAGACATTTAAATTAAACCTGAAACCCAGACCAGCCGACCAGCAACCCCTAGCCAAAACTACTTAAAGAGAAAAAGCCTTATATATTAAGAGAAAAATGAGTAAGGGTAAAATGTCAGAGAATAATTTTATGGATGAGAATTGCGCTAGCTTACCTGAAGGCTTAGTTTCAATCATCACTACTTACATTAATGGTAGTGAAGGGTGGCGAAGACTGAAACAATGTGATGCTTTAAGAGAATTACAAAGGAAATGGAAACCGTCTATTTACACTGAACGAGTAGGAGAAAGTAGATATTATGTTGAGATTCGCAATAAATGCTTAAAAGGTGATAAAGCGCTTTCATATGCGTTGAAACCACCAAAAGAATTATTAAGAATGATGAAGTATGATGAAGAAATACAGGTTGGAATAGTAGTTAGTTCAAAAATTATGTATAATAATAATATTTGCAACAGTCGTTCTTATTCATCATCTAAACAGAATAAGATTTCAAGTAGAGCGTCATTACAATACCATATTGAACAAGCAGTTGAAGAAACCAAACAGACTATGAAACGACACGAAATCATTACTATCGAACATGTTGCAATTGAAATTTATAGAAAACAGAAACAATGATTTCATGGCTTAATCATAATATTTAATTATAATATGATTAAACAGTGTAAACTTTTATAACCTTTCATTATACTGTAATTTCAACCTATAAAACATAACTAGACAATCACATAAAAATCACATAAAAAGAAGTTGTTAAGATATATTAAGAAATGGTTGTGAAGCAAACTATAATGAATAATTATGGAATGACAGAAGAAAAAGCAACAGAAGACTATGGTGAATTCTTCAAATGCAACAGATGTCTTTATGATAAAACAATTGATGAATTTGGAAATGTAAAAAGTGGAAGAAGATATAAATATTGTCAAGAGTGTAGAACAAAAATAAATAATTGTAGAGATAAACGTCAAAGAAACAAACGACCCACCAACACCCCAGAACTTGATAACTACTAAAAGGGCTACCTCTTTCAAATGAAAAAAATGTTTGCCCCTAGCCCAACAATGAACAAGGCGACAATTTACCCAAATGATTACCTTAACGAAAACGATAAATAAGCTCCCTAAAAACCCTCTTTTCAAAACGAATAAGGGGGAACACAGATTTGAGATGAACATAAAAACCATAACAGGCAACCATCAACAGACCACCCCCCAGGCCCCCTACTTTCTCCATTTTTTCCCCCCCCCCCCCACTAGTTTTTTTGTTCGGACCATACTTTGCTGCTTTCTGGCGTCCGTGTTGCAGATATGGAATGTGCGATCACTTTGAATTCTAGGAGGGCGAGCCCAGGAACGCTGCAAGGAAACCGCTTCCGCAAGTCAGCCAGAATTTGCGCAACTATTGCAGGAACCCCCCAATTGGTGGTTTGGCTTGGTGCTTCGGATTTGGATTTGGACTCCTTGTGGGTTCATGAGAAAGCTGTATCTTCCAAACCACCCGCCCAAAACCGAGGGGCTGCTGACTAGTGAAACCCGATCTCCTGAAGCCCTTGGCTCGCGGCTCGAGTCTTGGGTCATTCTGACTGTTTCCGGGGGGGTATCAAAGTCAGAAAACGGGGGTTGTTTCCCTTTCACCCACTTGCGCCACGTGCTCAAAACCCGGGTAGATGAAGGTGAGAAAGGGACGATCCCAACCATAAATAGCTGCGGATCTCCGGCTTAATCCTGCACATGGTTGGATTACGACCATTTGAGTACCAGCTTTTGATTGCGACTCACTTGGCTGTGGGTCAAAACTCATTACCCCCAGTGAGCATCCCAATCCCCACTAAAATAGGTTCTAAAAAGGGCGGTGCACATTGGTACCATTGGTTTTGACCCGCAGCCACTTGGGTGACTTTGATCCACGGTAAGACGAGGCCAGCCGCTCGTTGATTCGCATCTCTCAGGCGAGATCCCCGCGCAGCTGCTGGCGGACATGGGCATCGAGTGGGTGGTCCTGGGGCACAGCGAGCGCCGGGAGAACTGCGGGGAGACCAGCCAGATCGCCCCTTGATGGCCGCGTTTTTTTTGGAGTTCCCTCGCTCTCTCTAGGTGGGTGGGTCATGGTTGGTCTATGTTGTTGTTTTTTTTTGGGGGGGAACCCCCCCTAAAAGGGCGGCGTGCCTTGGGGTTTCCTTGCAAAGCAGACCTCTGCAATGGCTGAAAGATTAAAGCCAGCTTATACAAAGGTATCAGGGACGGCAGTATCCCATGTGGACGCGTGAGCCATTCTTTTGCCAATTTTCTGGGGCACGCATCTCGACTGCGAGCACTCGCATATTGCTGTGGTTGTCAAAACCCTGTAATTTTGGTGAACATCAAAATAGGTGGCAAATGGATGTTCATCCACCCCAAAATGGAGCCATAGGTTATGCCCCATGCCCATATGGCCCCATGCCCATATGGCAACAGGCATCCGAGAAATCGGGGGGACCAGCAATGGTTTCCTTTTGGATTCCCAGTTGCGCCACTCCCTAAAGGACACCCCCGAAAATGGGGGTGGTTTTGCAAAAGCTGGTACCCTCAAAAAAAAGACACACCCCAAAACCACCCCCAACAAGGGATGGTACCGAGCCTCACAAGAAATCGGAATGAATCGCCGGTTTCAGGTGGCTGAGAAGACCAAGTTTGCGGTGGACAAGGGCTTCAGCACCCTTACCTGCATCGGCCCCTCGGCTGAGATTGCTTTGGGAACTGAGTTGGCTATGGCTCAAAGAAGTGGTACCAAAATGGCACCTTGGTAAATGGAACCAAAGACTAAAACCTGCGTAACCCTGGTTCTTTAATTTTGAGCCACACCCAGTTGTTTCCGTTTGTTGGGGCTCGGAACCCGTTAACCCGTTTGGGGTGGTTTTAAAGGGAAGCCCAAAGGAAACTGACAAGCCGAAGCCACTAGCCCAATTTCAGTCCAGGCCTGGGGAAGGTCTCTCCGGTTTTCCGGCTCGAGTTTGGAGAAGTGGATCTCTGTGGTTTTTGAGCTTGAAACTTCGCGGTCTCCTTTTGGTTTTCCTTCAAAACTACCAAGAAAGGGGTACCTCTAAAGAAAGACACACCCAAGTGGATCTATTTTGAAGTTCTGTGAGGGCCCGATTTTGTGAGGAATGGCACTTGCATGGTTTTACGCGCACTGTAGTGCTTGCCATAGTCACCAGAACACGTCACCAGAACACGTGTTTCTTCGAACACAGCACACGGATCGCTTGTACTTCAGGCCTTTGCGCATGCACAGTACCCGTGTCAGCTTGGCGCTTGCACTGGAATAACCTGCGCCTTCCCGCGTCCCCGAGAGTTCAGAATCCAAGTGTCGATTCGCCGAAGAAAAAAAACAAAACACAGAGCAACACACACACACAAAAAAAGAGCGGCAACGCCATTTCTTCTCCCCTTCGGTCTCGTTGTCGTTTCTTGATGTGGACATCAGCTTGACCAAGTCGAGCCACAATCAAAACCCGGGTAGATGAGGGTTAGAAAGGGACGATCCCAACCGTGAATAGCTGCGGAATTCCGGCTTCTTAGTTCTTTACATGGTTCTGGGATTACGACCATTTTTGTACTGGGTTTTGATTATGACGCAAGAGGAGAATGGCCCGTTGCCAAGCGGTCGGCCGGTCGGCCAGGCGAGAAGCTGGACGCCCGCGAGGTTGGGGCTTGGGGGTTGCTAGGTGCGGGGGGGCTTTGTGCGTGGTGAGGGGGGGGGGGTTGTGTGTGTGTGTGTGTGTGTGTGTGTGTGTGTGTGTGTTTTTTCTCGCAGTGTTCTTTTTTGAGGCGTTGACCAGGTGGAGTGCGTTGGGGGTTTCGCTTCGGATTCTCTTAATTTTTGGCAGCGGCAAAGATGCGGGCAGCAGCAAATTCCAGGAAAGAAGCACGGGGTGCAAGGAAAGACCAGCTTTTGTGCTTAATCCAGGTTTCTTTTTCTTCTGCCAAGCACTTGCTCTTTAGCATTCTTCACCTGTTCCAGGTCTTTAGTTTTATCAGGTTTCCTTGCTCCAGGGAGATTCCTGCGGCTTGCGGAGACAATGCTTGTATGCGAGCATCCATTTCCGTGCTTGCTGCAAGAGATGCTTTGCAGCATTTGGCATGAAGGTAGGATGCAACAGAGAGGACGGCAGAATCCAGGGCGGCCCGTGGAATGAGTTCAGTCCACAATGGCTGCAGTTAGATCTGCCGATAGCCCTCACCCGCTTGTCAGTCTTGTTCTGCTATACTGCTGGAGCTGGCTACTCTCAGTGTTCAGTAGCAAGGGATGCTCGATCTTGGTCGGTTTCCTTCCGTCGGAACACGGCAAGTGCTCCGAACTGGCATCAGTAAACCGTGCTTGCTGCAAGAGATGTTCTGCAGCAGTTGGCATGAAGGTAGGATGCAACAGAGAGGACGGCAGAATCCAGGGCGGCCCGTGGAAACAGTTCAGTCCACAATGGCTGCAGTTAGATCTGCGGACAACCTTTTGAGTGCGGCGGGAGCAGAATCGCTTTAAATGCTTGTGAGGGTACGATCCGCGATCGGACGGCACTCAGGCAGATTGAGCAAAGTGTGGCCTGCTTGGGTAAACAGATCGCAGCGCTTCACGTTTTCCGGGTCTTGCGTTTGGCCATTCATCGCTCATAAAGTTGGATGGTGAGTCGCTGGCCGCAAACGGGACGCCTTAAAGCCCCGTGGAAGTTCGGTGCTCGCAGCTGGCCGCAACTTGGATCGCGTGCGTCCATTGGGCGGGCACAGAACGCCAGCCCAGCACCGCGCCTTCTGCCAGGGCAGGCGAAGGGATAGCGGGGGAGCTTGGCCAGCTGTGAGAAAAGCGCCTTCGCCAGCTCAGTCCAGAGCTGACCATTTGGACCTTGTTTGGTTCTCAGTTGCTTGGACAAGAGCTGTGTCTTTCCACCGACTCGCGCCAAGGGACATCCCTTTTCAGCCCCCCCCCAAAAAGATTTGGCCTTTTCTTGGGCCTTTGCAAAGGATGCCAGCAACTCCTTGGGCGTCACCGCTTCGGAGTGCAACGAGTGTCCCCGACCGACACACGCTCGCCGCTCGCCGGGGTCGCCTTCTCCTTCCGGAAACAACACCGTGGCCAGGGGGGCAAGACCTTCGAGGTCCTGGACGAGCAGCTGAAGCCGTTGGCGGAGGTGCTCTCCGAGGCGTCGAGGGCCTCGAGCGCCCGGAGTCCAGGGTCCCCTCTGTGCAGTCAACTTGGGCAGTGCAACAAGCCAGTGGTCAACCGGTCTTTGACTTCATGTAGGCTCCCTGCGCGAGTTGCCGTGTCCGCCCTCTTTTTGGGTCATTATTTGTTGGAAGAGTCCTTCGGTCTCCCATTGGGCTGCAAGTTTCCGTTCACTCCGTCCTGGCACACGGCCCTCTTTTGTGTGTGTCATCTTTTGAGGCTACCCTTTTTGGGCTTTAAGGGGACACCAAACGGACATTGTATATATATATATATACACATCTCTCTATGCACAATCTCCCTCCCTCTCTCTCTCTATAGACATAATCTCTCCTCCCTCTCTCTCTCTCTATGTATACATATATATATATATATGTAAAGGTACACATGTGTGTTTCTTTTTTTTGTATGTCTTACAACATGTTTGGAGGGTTGAAGGTTGAGAGCCCGTTTTTCGGACTCCAGGCGGACTGGGAGTCCGTGGTGCTGGCCTACGAGCCGGTGTGGGCCATCGGCACCGGCAAGGTGGCCACCCCCGAGCAGGCGGGGGGGTGGGGCGGGGGGCCCAGCGGGCGGCTTGGGAAGAGGTAGGGTGCCAATGGGGAAATTCGGGCTGACGTTGGTTTATTTATTTGTGGTGCTGTTTTTTTTCTTCCAGTTTTCCGTTTTGTTTTCATGTTTTTTTTTTTTTTTTTGGGGGGGGGGGGCGCGTTTTCTTTCTTTTCTTCTTTTGGGGTGGGGGTGGGGGGCGGACTCTTTTTTTTTGGGCGGGGGGCCAGGCTTGTCTTTTCTTCTTTTTTTTTGGGTCGGCTCATCCGAGCCAACCCCTCTGCCATTTCCTGTGACGTGGACGCTTCAGGCGGAGGAGACGCACGCCTACATCAGGAAGTGGCTGGCCGAGAACGTCTCTGAGAAGGCGACGTCGCACCCATAGGTAAACCCCCTTTTGGGCCGGTTTGCCCCCAAAAGATAGAGGGCCCTGTTCTTTTTTTTTGGTGGTTCAATCATCAACCAGGGCCATCTATTTTGCAAGAAGGACACCTAGGTGGACACCGCCCATTGTTTGTTCGGATTATGGCTGACGGTGTGCAGCTTGAGCCCAAGAGAACGGCACCTGACACGTCAGCCCTCATTGCCCCCTTGGTCGTTGCCTCTTGGGTGTTCAACCGGTGAGAAACCCCCTCGCGTCACATGGAACCGGGGACAGGTGCTGACCTTTTGCCCTTCCTGAGCGGACATGGCAGACATGTCCCACACGTGGCCACGCGGCCCGGCCACGTGGTGAGGTCAGCGAGTCCGTGCGCATCCAGTACGGGGGCTCCGTGAATGACAAGAACGCTGCCGAGCTGGGCCGCTGGGAGAGTTTTCGGCGAGTTTTTTGCTTTCTTGGTTGCTGGGGCGGTGGCGGTTGGTGGCAAGCAAGAGGAGGATAGGGGATGAAGAGAGGATGGGGGCAAGCGCGGAGGGGATGGGTGTGAAGGGGAGCGGCGGAACGGTGGCGCAGATGTGGGCGAGTGGAAAAAGAGCGCCATTGTTCCCGATGGCTCAACCAACGTCTTGACTTGGGAGTGCATTGAACTGATCTTGAGCGGAGTTTGGTGTTGTTCCTCGGCTTTCATGGCACGCCTGCCAACATGACTAGTGCAGCACTTGTTGGTTTATCCATATGGTAAAGTTCCCTCATACCTGCTGGTTATTTGGGAGGGTGTGGGGTGTCCACCTAAAAAACGATACAAACGCTGAGGGCGCCGCCCAATTTTTTCCCTTCCCGGCCGTTCGCGCGGGAGCCTCAGGACAGCAGCCCAACATCGACGGCTTCCTGGTGGGAGGCGCTTCCTTGAAGGGGAGCTCCTTCACCACCATTATCAATTCTGCCCAGTAAAGGCGCTTTGAAAGCCGCTTTGAAGCTTAGCCAATCTGAGGCCGGCCTGGATGACAAGATTGGAACAGATCTCAGAACCTGTCCGGATGGATGCCCTCCATGAAATTTCTTCTGCGGATTTTGGCTTTTCAGAAGTCCCCTGGGCGGTCTCGGCTGTCTCTTGACCGCGCCGAACACGGAAATCCGACATCGTCGGGACCCAGCCGGGAAGAGACTCGTCGGAGGCGGGGTCTCTCTCGGATTGGGCCCGCGCACTTTTCGCAGTTGCACGGCAACTCCCGCTCGTGGATTCTTCAAGGACAAAAAGCGCTCGCGGGGGGAAAGAGCTGGCAGGCCAAGACTCCCCCCCCATATTCAGGTTATCCTTGATTGGTGCTTTGGCTTTGCGGCTTGAAGATTTGAACGCCCCACCCCTGAAGTACCAAACCAAACCGCCAATCCAAGCCACCACCAGTTGGGGCGCTGATTTTTTCTTTCTGACTTCCCCCCCCCCCCCCCCCAAAACCCCCCAATTTCCACAACCCCCCCTTGGCCCTGGGTGCTTTTGCTGCCGGGCTCCGAGCGCTTGGAGCGCTTGAGGTCACCTACGGGGGCCAGGTGCGCCGGGCCTTCACGGAGCTGGCGCGGCTGGGGGCCTTCCGGGTGGCGCAGCTGGCCGGGGACTGCCGCGCCTCGGGCTGGGGTGGGGGGCGTGGGGGTGGTGGGGCGTGGGGGTGTGGGGGGGGGGTTGGGGGGGGGAGGGGGCGTGTTTTTTTTTTGGGGGTTGGGAGGGGGTTTGGGGGGGGGAGGGGGGAGGAGCCACGGGGCGCGCCTTCTAAGGAGGTGGGAGGTGGGAGGTGGGAGGTGGGAGGTGGGAGGTGGGAGGTGGGTGCAGGGAGAGAAACGAGGCGGGTGGCGGGTTTATGTGTCGTGTTGCGCGGACTTTTGCGAGAAGGTTGGCAAAGCAAAGAGGGTCACGGTGTCGGAGAACAGTTGGCGATTTTCGGATAACAACCTTGGATTGATTACAACCTCGGGTGAGGGTGTTGTGTGAACCAGTGCCCCCTTTTTGGGAAATTGGGGACCTTGAATTGCCTGAAAGTGGATTGGTGTGAACTATGGCACTGCCAAATTTGAAGGGCAGAGGTAAACCAGCATGTGGGCGACTGTGAGCACTTCTTTTTGTCTGCTGAAGACAATGCTCAATAGCTTTCGTGAATAAGGAACTCTCGACGACTCGGCGATGCATGGCTTGCATGATGTATCACGCTACCCATGAAGTCCAATGGACGCTGAATTGGCTCCAAGCTCGTGAATTGACCGGATCTCGCCGAGGTAATCCCGTGGAGGCTCGGAAGTGCCTTTTGCAGCATCTCGGAGGAATGTGTCGAGGCCGTGTAGAAGATGGGGTTGGCTTCCTTTGGCCTCCTTTCAGATACCACCTTTCTACTGCCAGGCTGCATTTCTGGATCATGATGGCGCTTTCGCTGCAGCTTCCCAATCGTAGGGACTTTTTGATTGTTGTTGTCCGAGTTGAGTTGGTCAGTTAGGCAAAAGCTTGGTTCGCAGTCAACAGGACCTTGTCAAAAACAGTCAGTGAATCAAGCCAGTAGGTCAAGCCAGTCGGTCGAACCTCAATTCGTTCTGTCGTTTTTTGAGGGTAGCCTTTCTTCGTGGTTTCAAAGGGACACCAAAAGGAGAAAAGGGACAACACCCACATGTTTGTTGGGGTCCCACCTTTGGTGCATTTTGCTTGGATGTTAGGACTCAGGACTGTTGACTTTTTGCCAACTCATGGGCTTTCCGAATTAAGCCACCAAAAGTTAGTCACTTTTAGCAGGGGAGCAGAAAGCAACCGAGCCACGGCTTTGCTTTTTTGTTTTAGGGAAAAAGCAAAAACAACCCGCTTTTTTGTTGGGGTCCCCCCCCCCCCCCCCCCTCCCCACACAAAAACAGGGCATACCCCGTTTTTGTGTTTTTTTTTTTCTCTCGACGTCTTCACCCGGCCTTGCCCCTAACCCCTAGGCGGCGCCTGGCGGCGGAATGCCTCACAGAGGAGGGCCTCACGGAAGAGCTGAAGGCGTCGGTGGCGGCAGGTGGGCTCCGGACGGTGGGCGTTGGTCGTTCGTTCGCTTTTTTATTTCTTTCTGTTTTGTTTTTGTTTTTCGTTTTTGTTTTTCTCCCGGCGGTGGCCTTGGGAGAATCTGTAGAGTCAGCGAAATCGAATGGGAGGGGTATTTATTTTAGGATTTTTTTTTTCGCTTTTGGCTTCTTGGCTTCTTGGCATTTTGGCTTCTTGCCTTCTTGGCTTCTTGGCTTCTTGCCTTCTTGCCTTCTTGGCTTCTTGGCTTCTTGGCTTCTTGGCTTTTTGGCTTTTTGGCTTTTTGGCTTCTCGGCTTCTTGGCTTCTTGGCTTTTCGGCTTCTTGGCTTCTCGGCTTCTTGGCTTCTCGGCTTCTTGGCTTCTCGGCTTCTGGGCTTCTTGGCTTCTTGGCTTCTTGGCTTCTTGGCTTCTTGGCTTCTCGGCTTCTGGGCTTCTTGGCTTCTTGGCTTCTGGGCTTCATGCGGCTTTTGGTGGCTTGTTGGCTTTTCGCATCCTCTGCATTCCCAGTTCCTCTTCGGCAGGTGGCGCTTTGGCTTTTGCGGCTTTTCGCTGGTTTATGCGGCTTTTGGCGGCTTTGGCCTTTCCCGCATCGTCAGCATCACCACCAGCCTATTTGAATCATCACTTCTTCTGACATCATAAGGGGGGAACCCCCCCCCAACCCACCCGCTACTGGTTTAGATTGTTTGCAGAGTAATTGCGCCCCTATTTGAATCGCTTCTTCCGACATCATGGGGGGGGGCTGCCCCCCCCCCCCCCCCCCCAGCCCCCCCACTACTTTTAGTGTTTTGTTTTTACAGGGATTGAACTGCCCTCCTACTTGAATCATCATTTCTTTGACCCCGTCACACGATTTGTTGGTGATGCCAGGGATGTTGGTCGGACATGCGGGGGATGTTGAAAACGATGCTGGGGATGTTGACGGGCTAGTGCAAAATGCGTCAATTTCGCGAGAAACTGCTGTAAAATACGACATTTTACTGGCCCGGCAGAGATTGAATTGCACCCCTGTTTGAATCATGACTTTTTTGAGCGTCCAATTTCGCGAGAAAATCTGCAAAATACAACATTTTAGGTTATCTGTGTAATCCATGTATGTCTGTATGTATGCATTTCTTCGAACATCATAAAGGAAGCCACCCCCACCACCACTTCTTCCGACATCATGGGGGGGGCTGCCGCCCCCCCAACCCCCCCGCTACGTTTTAGATTTTTTACAGAGATGTAATTAATTGCCCCTAGTTGAATCATTAATTCTTCGAACACCATGGGGCGGGGGGGCTGCCGCCCCCCCCAACCCCCCCGCTACTTTTTAGACTTTTTGCAGAGATGTAATTGCACTCCTTATCAAATCATCACTTCTGCAAACAGCATCATGGGGGGGGGGCTGCCGCCCCCCCCCAACCCCCCCGCTACTTTTTAGTGTTTTGGTACAGGGATTGAAATGCCCTCGTAAAGAGTGTGAGAAACACTCTCGCCGTAAATCCAAGGTTTCCTGCGTAAAGATAATCTGCGCAGGGTTAGTCGGCCCCTAAGGCGAGGCTGAAAGGCGTAGTCGATGGGAATCAGGTCAATATTCCTGAACCTTAAAAGCATGACGGATTCATAAAGTTGTATGAGCTTTGTTTTGGATTGTTCGTATAATGGAGTGTGTCCCAGGAAATAGTGCTTTTGATCTGCAGTTTTTTTTTATTGTTTTAATTATGGAAGACCGTACCCCAAACCAACACAGGTGGATGAGTATACTAAGGCGTGTGAGAGAACGATATTGAAGGAACGAGGCAAATTACATCCGAAAATTCGTGAGTAGGATGACCTAACATGCGTCAGGTGCACAAAATAGGTGTTTATCAAAAACACAGAACTCTGCAAAATTAGATGACGTATAGGGTCTGCTGCCTGTCCAGTGTTGGGACTCTACTTGAATCATCATTTCTTTGACCCCGTCACACGATTTGTTGGTGATGCCAGGGATGTTGGTCAAACATGCGGGGGATGTTGAAAACGATGCTGGGGATGTTGACGGGCTAGTGTAAAATGCGTCAATTTCGCGAGCAAATGCTGTAAAATACGACATTGTACTGGCCCGGCAGAGATTGAATTGCACCCCTGTTTGAATCATGACTTTTTCGAGCGTCCAATTTCGCGAGAAAACGCTGCAAAATACGACATTTTAGGTTATCTGTGTAATCCATGTATGTCTGTATGTATGCATTTCTTCGAACATCATAGGGGAAGCCACCCCCGCCAACCCTCCCGCTGCCTTTTGAATTCTAGCACACCCTTTCTTGAATGATTGCACCCCTGCTTGAATCATCACTTCTTCCGACATCATGGGGAGGGCTGCCGCCCCCCCCCAACCCCCCCGCTACGTTTTAGATTTTCTACAGAGATTTAATTAATTGCCCCTAGTTGAATCATCAATTCTTCGAACATCATGGGGGGGGGGCTGCCGCCCGCCCCCCAACCCCCTCGCTACTTTTTAGTGTTTTTTTCGTTGTTTTTTAATGCCCTCCTATTTGAATCATCATTTTTTTGATCCCGTCAACCCGCTTGATTTTGTTTCCCACGAATTGTTGGTGATGCTAGGGATGTTGGTCGGAACAACCCCCCCGCTACGTTTTAGGTTTTCTACAGAGATGTAATTAATTGCACCCCTAGTTGAATCATCAATTATTCGAACGTCACGGGGGGCGGCAGCCCCCCCCAACCTCCCCGTTACTTTTTCAGACTTTTGCAGAGATTTAATTGCACCCCTAATGAAATCATCACTTCTGCAAACAGCATCATGGGGGCGGGGCTGCCGCCCCCCCCCAACCCCCCCGCTACTTTTTTGTGTTTTTGTACAGGGATTGAAATGCCCTCGTAAAGAGTGTGAGAAACACTCTCGCCGTAATTCCAAGGTTTCCTGCGTAAAGATAATCTGCGCAGGGTTAGTCGGCCCTACTGAAAGGCGTAGTCGATGGGAATCAGGTCAATATTCCTGAACCTTAAAAGCATGACGGATTCATAAAGTTGTATGAGCTTTGTTTTGGATTGTTCGTATAATGGAGTGTGTCCCAGGAAATAGTGCTTTTGAACTGCAGTTGTTTATTGTTTTAATTATGGAAGACCGTACCCCAAACCAACACAGGTGGATGAGTATACTAAGGCGTGTGAGAGAACGATATTGAAGGAACGAGGCAAATTACATCCGAAAATTCGTGAGTAGGATGACCTAACGTGAGTTAGGTGTCACAAAATAGGGGGTACTGTTTATCAAAAACACAGGACTCTGCAAAATTAGATGACGTATAGGGTCTGATGCCTGTCCAGTGTTGGGACTCTACTTGAATCATCATTTCTTTGACCCCGTCACACGATTTGTTGGTGATGCCAGGGATGTTGGTCGGACATGCGGGGGATGTTGAAAACGATGCTGGGGATGTTGACGGATTTCGCGAGAAAATGCTGTAAAATACGACATTGTGCTGGCCCGGCAGAGATTGAATTGCAACCCTGTTTGAATCATGACTTTTTCGAGCGTCCAATTTCGCGAGAAAACGCTGCAAAATACGACATTTTAGGTTATCTGTGTAATCCATGTATGTCTGTATGTATGCATTTCTTCGAACATCATAGGGGAAGCCACCCCCGCCAACCCTCCCGCTGCCTTTAAACTCTATCACACCCTTTCTTTCATTGCACCCCTACTTGAATCATCACTTCTTCCGACATCATGGGGGGGCCTGCCGCCACCCCCAACCCCCCCGCTACGTTTTAGATTTTTTACAGAGATGTAATTAATTGCACCTAGTTGAATCATCAATTCTTCGAACATCATGGGGGGCGGGGCTGCCGCCCGCCCCCCAACCCCCTCGCTACTTTTTAGTGTTTTTTTCGTTGTTTTTTAATGCCCTCCTATTTGAATCATCATTTTTTTGATCCCGTCAACCCGCAAGCTACTTTTTTGATTTTGTTACCCACGATTTGTTGGTGATGCTAGGGATGTTGGTCGGGCATGCGGGGGATGTTGAAAACGATGCTGGGGATGTTGACGGGCTAGTGTAAAATGCGTCAATTTCGCGAGAAAATGCTGTAAAATACGACATTTTACTGGCCCGGACGAAAAACAAAAAAAAACACAAAAATACGAAACATCCTAAAATACATCCGCACCCAATCGAATGGGATGGTATGACATACATTTGGGTCATCTTGGGAGGAGATTGAGTGAAAATCGCCCAGTCAGAGCACTTGCTCATTCTCTTCCAGGGATCCTTCTTTGGTTCACAGGAACTCGCCAAAAAACAACATGAGGCGATCATTTGCAGTTGTTATTTCCAAGGACGGAGCTTGGCCCACGTTTGGCCCACGTTTGGAGGTGGTTCCTTTTTTCGGGTTTGCGGGCGCAGCCCGCGTGCGCCCCAAACGCCCAAGACGCCCCCAAACGCCCCGCAGGCCGCGTGCGCGAACTCCTGGAGGGCGAGGAGGTGCCCAGAGAGCGGTTGCGCGCTGCGAGTGGCGCGTGCGGAAAAGGGGGGAAAAAAACTTTGCGGATTAAACCCAGACACCCCCCCCTGTCAACAAACTGGGGTTATATGGGGTCAGCACTAGTAGCCACAAGAGGGGTTGATTGATATGGGGTCAGCATCAGTAGCCACAAGAGGGGTTGATTGATATGGGGTCAACAGTAACCACAAGAGGGGTTGATTGATATGGGGTCAATATGAGTAACCACAAGAGTACTCCCAAAATGGGCAGAACGTGGGTCAGAGAGCAGATCTCGAGTTGGGAACGGGTCCCATGGAATCCCATGTTACAAGTTTGGTTGGGCGCAGAGGGTCGGGGCAGGGTTTGGGTCAGGGAACAGATTTCCACCTGGGAACAGTTCACCGTGGTAAATCGTTTATCCCGGAGCCATGCTCGCCCAACATCTTTGCACAACAGTTAACCGTGTAGCAGATTTTCATTTTTGACCGGACTCGGTTTTTCCAGTTGCTTCTTCTTCCCTTTCTTAAAAAAAAAAATGAAAAAAGACAAATACATGTACTGTTTGTTTTGTTTCCGTGGTTGGGCGCAGAGGCGTGTAGCATGAAACGGGACTGGCGGTTGGATTGCGGCGAGTCTTGGCGATGTTGGGGCCATTTCAAACTGATGCACACCAGCTGAGCCTTGTGAGGTGTCACGTTGCGAGCTTTTGCAAGGCACCCCTCTTGCGTTTGCCTTTCACACGGGGTTGGCTTCTCTTTGGTTGAACTGTTCACCTACGTTGGGGATACTCTTGTGGCTACTAATGTTGACCCCATATCAACCCCAGTTTGTGAATTGATGAAATCTGGGGTCAACAATATGGCATTCTCTCCAGGGGTGGGGGGCTTTTGGGGGTGGGAGTGGGTTGCTTTTTTAGAAGGGAAGGCAAAATGAGTCGTGTTGGAGGGGACCACCCCCCTAAGAGAATTTTCCTAAACCGGGGTTGAATGGGGGGTTCACAGAAGGGAAGCCATGAGGTTTTCATGGGACTGGGCAGGCCAGCCGAGAAGAGCTGGAAGCGCTGGCGGCGGTGCTGCAGGTGCGGCTCTCCGATTTGCTGGTGACCCCCCTGGAGGATGCCGAGGAGGCAGGAGTCGAAGGAGAAAAAGAAAAATCGGCAGAGCCACTGGTGGGTGCGGCTCAAAATTGAAGGAGCTAGGGTTGTTGCAGGTTTCGTCTTTGGTTCCATCTACCAAGGTGCCATTGTGGTACGTTTATTTGAGCAGCCATGTGGGGAACAATCAGTTAAAAAGGGAGAATCCCAACCACAAATGCGTGCCTTCGCCGCCGTTTTCATTCCTTACATAGTTCTAAGTAGACCATTTTGAAGCCGGGTTTTGATTATGACTCATGTGGGGAAGCGCCAATTTCTTTTTGACCCCAACCTGTTGTCCCTAGAAGCCATCACCTGATAGAATGGAGGGCATTGATCGCACTTCCGACTTCGCTCCGTTCAGGAGCACGAGTAGCAGTCCTGATTGTGGCTATCTTGGTAAGGACACTGGGGCTTGCCATGGGCGCAACTACGCGATCAGAGGCGCAAAAGGCCGGTCATCTGCATGTTCTCTAGCGTAGGGAAGTCAGAAAACAGGGTCCCCAGCCCAGAAATGAAGCTGCACCAACTGGCAGCTATTTGAAGGGATCCGAAAGTGGATATCAGCATGGAGTCCATGTGGGTTCCATCCCTTGTCAACTTCAATGTGGCTATGACGAGCCACTTACCCTCAACATCGCATCAGGTCAGTGGGTCACCCGAAAAAATCAGTCGTTTGGATGGGTGGGATTTAGGATTTGACACCCTGGTAGGTGGGCAAAAGGGGGGAAACCCCTCCGGAAGACCACCAAATCACCGACTGGTAGATGAGCAAATGGGTAAAATGGATTTGGGATTTGAGCTCCTGTTTAAATGGGGTAAATGGGGAACTCCCAAAGCAAAGCACCGGGAAGCGCAGCGAATCGACAGAGGTGGTGGTCACCTCTGCGCCCGAGAGCCGCCAGAAGGCCCGGGTCACCGGCAGCTACGTGCTGGCGCCTCTGGCGCGGACACGGCCGGGGCCTGAGGCCGTGAGGCCGACGGAGACCTCAGGTTTGGTTCCAGTCTCCTCTCCACTTATGATCTCAGACTTGGATTTATATGTATATTGAACAAATCATAATAATATGTAGGCGTGGCTCAAAATGAGCCAGGAGTACCGTTTTTTTTTAGCCACAGCCACGTGTGGCTTCAAAAGAGCAAAATCTCCCCTACCATTGGGTGGCTTCCTGTTGGGGTATTCCGTGGAAACTCCGCCTCAAAGACATAGCCAGGTGGCGTTCTTGAAAATGGGGGGTTTCCTTTTTGGTTTCCCTTGGGAGCCTGGGATCCTCAAAAGGAGACACGGCCAGGTGACTCGTTTTTTTTTTTTTTTTTTCACCTGTAGGGAGCACATGTCCAAAGACCATCCCTCCCTCAAACAGCCGTCCTGGGCGTGTTTGAAACCACACACTCAGGCTTTTTCCTCTGGCTTTTATTTCAAAGGCCACCAACCCCCAAACCCCCCCAAAAACGGGCAATGCTCGAAGAAAGAGCCACACCCCCCACCCCACGGTTTTCGGCCTCGAGTGGTGCAGAAAAGCCTTCGCGAGGCACCAGCCGGATTTGAAGACCTTTGACTTGGAGGTGCTCGCAACGGCCACGCCCGGGGAAGGTGCCTCGCTCGAGGACATCGTTTTTTTTTTTTTTTTTTTGTGTGTGTGTGTGTGTGCTTACCTCTTAAAAACACCACTTTTCTCAACTTTTTGGGTAACATGGGCTATATGTCTGTAAAAGGTTAGCTTCCCCAGGGCGCAGGGAGTTTTAAGGTAAGTGTGTGTGTGTCCCCTTCTCCTCTTGTTTCTTCTTCTTCTGGGGGGGGAAACAAGCTGAGACGGCAATAGGGGCACACAAAAAACATCAGGAGCTCAACAATCTAAGAAACCAGCTACCAGAAATGCTGCACTGAAGCCGGCGTGGCTCTCTCCCTTGGCGCTTGAACATGGGGATGACAGAGGTTTGTCTTCTGAGTCAGCCTCCCCAAACAATTGAAATTGATGGTTTGCTTTTGGTTACCCCCCCCGTTTCAAACAACCCACGTCCAAAAAGACAAACCACAACGAAGCTGGTTTGCTTCCCCCGGAGACGAGGCCTCTCCTGCGGGCTCCACACCTTTGTCTATCACTTTGGGTCCGAGCCCGTAGAGCTGACGCGGCCTGGCTCAAGCGGGGGGGGGTTGGGGGAGTCTCCCACTCGGGCCCCTTGAAACCAGTCACACTCCGTTAAAGGGAAGGGAGGGAACCGACGGCACCACCCCTTCCTATCCCGAAAAGGGTTTTTCAACTCGCCGTTCCTTCCACTAACATGGGCGCCTGCAGGAGGCTAGCTGGAAAATCATTTTCAAATCCTCTCTGAGGGACCCCCTGTCAGCTGCCATGTTGGTGGGAGGAAGGGTACCCGTTCCTCAAAGCAAGGCACACGTCGCACGTCCGCCCACGCCCATTCGCCTCCGAGGTGGGCCGCGCGCGAAGAGCGGAAAGTTCTGCTGCGGCCGGGGGACTCCGCCTACGTGGCGCCCATGGTCGAGCGCCTTGGCTGGGGGCGCTGGTCCTGAAGACTTTGAAGTGCCGGTTCAGATAGGTCAGCGCGCACTTCCATTGTCAGGATATCCAGGAATAAAGTGAACAGCGGACATGGGTGATCAAAATTGAGCCACCAGAATATCAGAGCAACCGATTTTGGAGTTGCCCATTTTTTTTTGTCAAGCACACCCACAGGAACAAAGTGAATTGCGGAGAAAAATAATCAAAATTGAACCACCAGGAATTGGACCGCAGGAGAAAAACTCCTTGCTTCAGGTTTTAACCCACACCCGCAGGGTTGTTGCCCCGCGATCCCGCCCGAGGCACCGCTTCTCTGTGGTGGAGCGGCCCGCGCCCGCGCCGCAGGCGCCAGTTTGGCGGGTTTGTGCCAGCGCTTTGTGGAGCCTCGTAGCCATAGGTGTCCTTTTTGGTTGATTTAGTCTAAAATAGAAGGTCCTGGTTTACCTGGTTCAATCAACTACCAGGGAAACCCATCGATTTTCCCAAAAAGGACACCTATGCTCGTAGCAGCCCTATCTCTGTGGACCAATGGGATTTTCAACAACTAGGGGAGACCCTCAGGCCCAACAAGCTGCTTTCCCACAGCTCCAGGCGCCGAACGCGCGCGCCGCGCGGTGAAACGCGCGGAGGCCAACCCCAACGGTGCGGCGCGGGGCGAAGGCCGTCGGCTCTTCCTGGTGCGGATCCCAGGGCAGCTGCCGGGGTGCCCAGATGCCCAGAGAGAGAGAGAGGCGCTGTCTGAGACGAGACGTAAAAAGTATGGAGTTTGGGGTTGGGATTTGTGGATCAGAGAAGAGTCGTGCCGATTGTGTTAGGAAAGCTTGTCAGAAAACACTTTAAGACATGTATGTATATATAGAAATATATATATATATATAGATATATATATATATATATTTAGCAACAAAACACTTTAAAACAAATATATATATATATATATATATGTAGAAAGAACACACAAACAACATGTAAAGTTTTTTGCGACCCTTCAGAAGTCCTGAAGGTTTTTGTCCACTGGCCACCGAAAGTCCAACTCTGCCTTGTGGAGCGCAGGTCTGGGGAGACCTTGGCGGAGTTCGCCACCTTCTCGGCCTTCGGGCGCGAGCGCGTGGGCGCGGAGACGGCCGGGGGTCCCGGAAGGGTTCGAAGGGGGCGTCAGGGGATGGCGCCTCAAAGTCGGGCGGATGCCTAAACCCCCCATGTTGTGTGTGTTTTTTTTCTTCTTTTTTTTTTCCTCCTGTTTTTTTGAGAGTCTTGTCTTTTTGGGATGAGTTTTTGAGGGTGCCAAAGTTGTTGGGCGTTCCACCGAGGAAGCCGGGAAACCAAGCGACCTTTTTGTTGTGTTTTCGTGAATGAACTCAGAAAGATGCCCGCCACTTGCTGGTGCCACCTCGGGGGGGCTTTGAGAAGAGCAGTTTTCCAACACCGTCCAGCTTCTATGATTGAAAGGCGGGGTATTCGTTTTTGAGCTTCTTTTATGCCTTTCGTTTTTGTTTTGAACGATTCCTTGCGCCAGGAATCGTTTTTGCGCGAGGAATCGTTTTTCTTCCATTTCCTCGTTTGTTTCTTTTGTGCCGTGGGCCTGCGTTTGGTCATGCGGCAGGCAGAAGGGCCAGGTCAGGTGCTCGTGCATGCTTTGCGGTGGTCAAAGGCTTGCCTTGCGGGGCACCTGCAAGCAATGCGTTCAAAGGGACATCATCGGCATAGGTCCTCTAAATCCCTGGTTTCTAGGAGTTTCCCTTTCCCTGTTCAAAACCTCCAAAGAAAACCCGGGTTGGACTTAGCGCAGCCCATGGCTCACCCTTAGGTGCGCTGGTACAACTGAGCTTCTGGCCCGGCGACCAGGCGGGCGGCCTGAGGGAGAGAGGAGAGCTGCAGCTTCTCGGGTGGTCTTTCTCTCATTTTCGTCTTGGGTGGAATCAGGTCATCACTCTAACGGTTGACCATCCTTCTTTTCGAAACCCGGCCGTTGCCCTGAATGGTTTCCGGAGGTTGGAAAGAATGGGGAAGGTAGCACCAGAATTACGTGGAACCGATTCCAGGTGCCTTCTTCTTGGCGTGTTTTTTAATTGATGGCGCGGTCTGAGATAAACGTCTCCGCTAGGTGCTCTCTTTGGGCCCGAAGAAGGCTGGGGGGACGGGCAGGAAGGGCTCCTGTCGGCGGCGCGACGCCGTGCGCAGGGCGGCGCGGCGGCTCGACGCGTGCGTGGACGACGGACCGCGATGGTAAGTTGCGCGGATCTGGGCGGCCATGGCCCCGTTGACGCGCGTGACAAGCACGCAGCTGGCTGCCATGGCCGGCTTTGTGGATCGCCGCCTCACGTATGTGCAAGCTGGCGCAGGCTTGATGCTCCCATCAGGCCGCCGCGCCCGGGTTTGATGGTTCTCAGCCAACGCCTGGCGAACATCGCGGCTTCCGGAGGCCTCGGAACGCACGGCCATGTGCAACCAGCCACCTGGGTCAAGCGGCCAGCCGCGCAGTTTGCTGGCGGTGCGTCACACTCCGTAGCCGGGCGAAGCCAGGCTGCCGCGAGGGCAACGAGGCCGCTGCCCAAGGGGTCTGGCGCGTCAGAGCGGCCCAGGTCTTCCGCCCGCTTCCGCCGTCGCCGTGGTGCGATGTACGATCAGGAAGTCATCATTCAAGTGCCAAGGTGGGGATGGGAGTCCCACTGTTGATCTTCACAATCATGTTATTGCTGGCATTTCTGCTGAACTGATATTGGCGGATGTGGGAAATCAAAAATAGACAACTAATATAATTTGTAAATGACAGATGCCAACATGAATCAGGATTACAACATGATGACCAATAATCCACTTCCCTCTGCTTCTATATCCTCAGGAACACTATTAAATAGAAAATGAATAGATTTCTACTAATAATCTCTAGCATCAGGAACTAAAGATATTGAACCAACAGAAATAAATGAACTGTAATTGCAGTAGTTCCTGATTTGCGTCCTTTGGGCCGCTGGCCGGAGTCTCGGGGTCTTGCCTTACCCATATTCGGAACTCTCTTCAAAATCACCGGCTGTAGTCGCGTTGCACCAAGAGCGCACCACTCTGTCAACTCTTGCGGCGATGCGAGCGTTTTTGTAGGCGCCGTGATCGTGTTTTCGTTGTGTCAGCCAGAGCAGGCATTGGCAGAGCACCAAACTTTGTGCTCATTGTCAGGAAACGTGAATGCTCTCTCTCGAATGTGTTCCCCATAACCCGCTGGCATCCCTGACGAGAAACCCCGTCAGACAGCAAACAGGCACCCGAACTGCTTCAGGTGCTCTTTTGTGTGAGTTGGTTGGTTGGTTGGTTCGTTCGTTCGTGCGTTTGTTTGTTTGTGAGATAGTTCTTGCTTACTTAGGCTGTTTGGTTGGTTGGTTGGTTGGCTGGCTGGCTGGCTGGCTGGCTGGCTGGTTGGTTGTTTGGTTGGTTGCTTGGCGGGTTGGTTGTTTGGTTGTTTGGCCAAATTTGTTCTTGTTAGGTTGGTCGGCGGTTTTCTTGGTTTGGTTGTTTCGTCTTTGGGTGGTTTCGTTGCTGTTGCTGTTGCTGTTGTGGTTCTGGTAGTGGTTGAGGTTGAGGTTGAGGTGGTGGTGGTGGTGGTGGTGGTGGTGGTGGTGGTGGTGGTGGTGGTGGTGGTGGTGGTGGTGGTCCCGCTGGCGGAAACTGCGTTGCATCTCGGCCTTGTGGACGTTGATCTTGCTGAGGCTTGTTGCATTGCACGCCCACGCACTGCAAGGCGTTCCGATCAAAATGCGCCTGTGTCTCGCGCACAGTGGGGTGTTTCTGTCAGAAACTTACGCCGCAAAGTGCAGCTCAGTCTGCCCCAACGTTGAAGCTGTGGCGGTTGCTGACGCTGCTGCTTTCAGCCGGCGTCGCTTGGCAGTGCTCGCCAGAGAGGCGGCCGCGCCTCCTCGCCCGCGGACGCTGCGTCCTGTGTGGGCTTGCCGGACCCGCGTGCAACCGTTCAGCATAGATGGCATCAGGGCGTAGGTTCTTTTGTGGTTCTGCAACTCCCTCCCTGCCAGCGGCCCGGCCTGGATATTACAGAGTTGTGGGGCACTGCGGCCTCCATCGTCGGCCGGCTTCTCCAAGGCGCGCGCGCTAGCTTCCCGTGCCTTGGATAGTCCATTTCCCCAGCGTCGCTGGCCGCTCACGAGATCTCTCGCCTTAGCGTAAGATATCCCGGCTTCTGGCAAGGCAAAGCGATCTGTCATGCTACTGTTTGCTCTTTTCTGCTGAGCTGAGTTGATAAAATGCCGTGGTGGTGGCTTGCCCGTCTTGCACACGGTGCCGCCATCAATTGCCTAACTTTCCACGCTGGATGTCTCCAAAATGAGGAGTGGAGCGAGACGAAGACCTGGTTGGTCACAACAAGCTGGCGAGACGACGGTGTCGACCAGGAACATTAAGTGTGTCGTGCGGGAGCAGCCAGGTTGCCCCATGTCTTGGGCCTCGTTTTTGTTCAGCTCGCCACGCCGGCTTTGACCGTGACCAGCTCGATCTGATATCAGCAGCCACGCTTGTTTTTCAGGCTGGCCCCTGCGCAGCTTTTGTGTTTTGCTCCGCGCCCATTGTGGCCCAACGTGCGTGGCGACCTTCCTCCATCGCTGGGCGTGAGACCGGGCTCGCACGTCGACGCGGGCGAGCCGGGCCGCTCGAGGACGACATCTTGTCCGAAGGCGCTCATGTCCTAGCTGGTTTCACGAGTCTAGGACCGATCCTATAGCGACATAGGGAATGGCCATTCCCAGGAGACCAACGGCCGCTCCACGCATGTTTTTTGCAAACTTGCTTTGCCGCCGCCGCCTTGGACGCTGGGATCCCGCAAGGGGTGTGGGTAGCAACGGCGGCCTCAGCCTCGCGACAGATCTGAGCAGCCGCCCGCTTCAGGAACTCCGGGTGAGCAGCCGGCCGCCTCCCGCAAGGCCACGCCGCTAGCGTGGTTGGCTGCTTCGTTGCGCTGCACCGGGAAGGAGCATGTCGGTAGGCTGCCATCGTCACGCTGACGCCGGCCTCGCTTATTGGGAAACAGGCAAGTTGGGAAGCGTCCAAACTGCATGCGCATTCCCGTGTGCCCCCAGCCGGAGGAAAAGTACTAACAAGACAGGCGCCCAGCGTGGCGCCACTGCTGTCGCCCTCGTTGGCGGTCCGCTTCCACCGCGCATCTTCACCTGGCGAGGAAGCCGCAGGCGCGCGTCGTTCTCAATTGCTGTCGCAGATCGGCTGCCGTGCGTCTGGGCCTTGGGCAGGGCGGCGCGGACTTCGCACAACGCGGGACGTGCCTCTTCCCTTCTGTTTGCTGCCTCGGGTTTTGGGATCGTGCGGTAATGAACGAAAAGAAACACACCTCACAGCCAATTGTCAAGTTCTGGAGCGAGGCCTTCTTGTGCTCGGCGGTGGTCTGCCCTTCGTGGTGCCTTGGCGAACCGTCGCGGTGGGTCTGGAGGATGTTCAGGCACTGCGGTTTTTTGTTGTTGTTTTGCTGCTTGGCCCGGTCCAGCCATGTGCTTCATCTCTTGCCACCCGACTCCACAGTCGCCTTTGCCCTGGCGCATGATGTCAGCATATGAAGGATTCAGTCGGTTTCTCCGAGCCGGCCCTCTTCGTCCCTCGGCTCCCCCCCCTAGTTAGCTGCAAGCTGTGTAGGGGTTCCAACTTCTATTAAAGTGGGGAAAGTGATTTGCAAGAATGACGGGCTGGTTCTATGGGGCGTGCATTTTGTGGTTGCTGTTTGAGGGGCTGGTTTTGGTGCGGGCGCATTTTGCAAGTTTGATGGCAGGGTGCTAGGGCATGCCTGTTTGGGTGCTGTTTTGGGGTGCTGTTTGCGCGAGGTGCTGGTGACCGTGCGGGCGCATGTGACGGCGTGATGCTAGGGGCTGCGCCCGATGATGCCATTTGGCTCGAACCTGGCGTGAGCAACCAAGATTGGGCCGCTGCCCGCCGACTTGCGTTCCTGCCGGCAGACCTTGGCGGGTTGGGCTTGCCGTGCGCCCGCCGCCTCCGCCCTGCAGCATACTGGGCGACGTGGGCAGATGCCCTTGCAGTACTTCACCAGCGACGCCCGGATGTGGCGACCCGTTGCGTCCGCGAACTCTGCGCTGCGTGAAGCCGCGCTGGCAGCGCGCGTCCTCGACGCGGCCGGTTGGCTGCTCGGCCATCCTATCCCGCCCTCCGACCTTCGTGGCCCTAAAGACTTCCAAAGAGAAAAGCAACAAAGGATGGCAACGGCCAGCCGCTTCCGCACTCAACCTTCAGTATAGGGAGCGGGAGGTCATGCCTGATCTTGAGCAAGCTTCGCAGGCGTTGTTGCGGTCCCAAAGCGGTGCCCAGGCGTCTACGGCCACGCCATCCGACCCGCGGTACGCGCCTGCAGGAAGGGCAGCGGTTCCTGGACACCCTGCTCGATTTGCCCGACGTGCCATGCGCGTGGCTACTGCTGCTGCTGTATTGCGCTGCTCTGCGGGCACAGCACCTTCTGCGCACGTTGTCGCCATCGCTGTCTGATGAAAAAACATACAGGTTAAAACATTTCAAGGATACTGGTGACAGTAGGGGCACATTATTTGCGAGATTGACGGCCGGGTCTGTTTGCGGGCCCTTAAATGGTTTTTCCTGGAGGGGGGCAGGGCCAGGTTGCTATCTGGGGTGTATGCTGGGATTTGTTTTTCTCCACGCACCTTTTTCCTTTGCAGCACGTTTTGTCCCAAAAAACCCCTATTACGGACAAATACACAGAGTCGGCAAAGGCAGCTTCGGCAGGCGTTGCCTTTTGCGTTGGGGGCATTGAAAATGCTGGACAAGACGCTGTTGCTCCGTCCCGTGCCTGGGCTCTCTGGCTCTTGCTTCCTCGCATGTGCTTTGCCGCCAGCGTGTGCTTCGCAAACCTGAGTGGCGCGACCGCGTCTCCGCTTTCAATGCCGGCCGCTGAAAGCCGACTTGGCCGGGGTGACGGCCCCGACTTCCCTTGTCCGCTTCGTCGCAAGCTTCGCCCCTCGTGGCCGGCCCGCTGGCCACGCTCACTGAGGCATTTTTTTGCGCCTGCCAGGGGTGAAGCACCGCGCGGAGCGGCGCGCCCAGGAGACGGCTCGGAGCGCCTGCGTCTGCAAGCGCAAGACGTCGCCGAGCAGCGGCCCCTCCTCCCGCGTGGGCAGGGGTGGCGGCACAACGCTGAGCAGGCTCCACCAGCGGCGGGGCCAGCTCACGCGCGCCTGCTGGCGCAACGCCGGCGGCGCCCGCCGCGCACGCAGGCGAGCGAGACGCCGGAGCAGGGCGACCGCATCACCGTGCCACCGCCCGCCGACCTCGACTGCCAACACCAGGAGGCGAGTTCTGGGTAACGGGCCCTCTTCCGCCTGTCCGCCGTGGACAAAGCGACGCCATCGCGCGCTGCCGCGCCCGCGTGAGGGCGTCCTTGCGTATCCAACGGGCTGACCAGTGTGGCATCGCAACACGACGCCTCGCCTCGCTCAGTGGCCCCACGCACGACCAGATCCAGGCGGCGTCGAACCCCCGCCTGAACCCCAGGAGCTGTAGTGTTGGCGTAGCACTGCCCGGCCTTCGGGCCCCACCGCTTCCCGTGCCACGCGGACCCAAGCCTGTTCCACCACCGCTGGCTTGTCACTGCCATCGTGCAGCCTGCCCCCAGTCAGTGCCTTGCGCAGTCGCGGCTGCCCTCTTGAGCGTGCCGCCAAGCAGATTTGCCGCGAGGCTGGCGCACGCGTCGCAACCAACACCCTTGTGCGCGACCTGAGTGCCCTTGTCGATCGCCTGGATGACAAGCGCATCGAAGTCATAGCTAGTGGCTTGCCGGGGCCCCGCTTGCTGACACGACCACCGTGACTTGGCCCGGCCCGTCGCTTTGCTTGATGCCCGGCGAGCTCCTTCGGTCCTGTTGTGTGATTACCCCGGGTGCCCAAGTGCCCCTTAGCCCCACCTTCACTCTCGTAAAAACAGCTGCGGCACGCCCCCCCGGCCTGCTTGGCCCGCGCTTGATCTGACAGAGCCAAGGACCCAGACGCCACTGCTGTGCGGCGTGGCGAGCGCGCACGGCTCGGGCGCTCACTGCGCAGTCGTTGGCGCCCGGCGGGGAGCAGCTCCTGGCCCATCCGGCGCCACCGCCGGACACTGCCGCATCTAGCTGGATGATGAAGAACGCACTTCCTGTTTTTGTCGCGAGATCTAGCACGTGCCGACGTGCTGCGATCCTTGAGGGGCCGCATGGTCGCTTTCGCTCGCCGCGGGCGTGGATGGTTGGCGGCGAGCGCGCGCTGCGCGGCGACTGCGAAGAGGGCCACCCCACCGGCCACCGACCTCGAGACCGAGGACAAGTAGGCGGCAGTGCCGGCTCCGGAGGAGCTCAGGGCAAGTGTGGTGGCGCTTTCGGCGTCGGCCGGAATGGCGCTTGACGTCGCTGACGAGGCAGGTCTGCTTGCTGACCTGGATCCTGCCTTTTGCGCGCTGCTCCTTTCCCAAGCAGGCGACCATGCCGGGTGCCCCTCACTGTTCTCCCTGACTGCCCCCGGGTTCAACGTCCCGGGCCCTCACTTTCGCGATGCGGCCTTGCGCCCTCTGCGCGTGCCGCTTCCCTTCAGCGAGCGGGTGTGCTCCTGCCGGGGCGCGCTGGATGCCTGTGCGACGTGCGCGCGCTGGCGCGCGCGCTGGCGTGTTAGGGCCCCGCAGTGTGCCCTTGGAGCGCACCACTGCCAGGATCTGTCGCGAGGCTGGCGCCCGTGTGGCCGAGGACGTGCTGCGCTGGAGGTTGTGGCCAATGCCCTGCCCATCTGGGGCGGCGTGCAGGTCGCTGTGGACACCACCCTTGTCAGCCCTGTCCGAACTGACGGCGCTCCGCGGCCTGACCGCCTCCGAAGCCGGCGCTTGTCCTCGGTCTCGAGGTTGGGCTCTTTTCTTTCCGACAGCAAAAGTGAGGCAGCTACGAGGTGAAACGTAACGCGTCGGCGAGCAGATCGCTCACCGGCGGCTCTGCGCCATCGACGCACGTCTCCCCGAACAGCGGGAGCTGCAGCGGGCTGGCGGCGAGCGCGCGCGAGCGCGCGCTGCGCGGCGACTGCGAGGAGGGCCACCCCCTCCGGGAGCCACCGGCCACCGACCTGCCGCGAGGTTGGCAAAGGCACGCTGCGTCCGCACTGAACCTGTATTACAGGGAGCACGGGCTAATGCCCGCCCTCGCGCCAGCCTCGCGAGCGCTTCTGCGGTCCCAGAGTGGCGCGCAGGGCGGTGCATGGCTTGCAGCAGTCCTGTGCGATCCGGGCACTGAACACACGCACCTCGCTTTGCGCAGGCGCTTGAGGTTGCCACTGCCCCTGACGCAGCGACGTCGTGGCGGCAATGGACGCGAGGCCGATGTGTTGGGCGACCATCGGGTCTCCTGCGTTCCGGCTTGCTTGCCGTCGCGCCCTGGCCGTTGAGCAGGCCGCGTCGTGCCACAGCAGTGGCTGTCCCGGACCACTGCGCCTGGGGTGTCGCCCGACGATCGTCGCCGGCTGGACTTGGTCGTCTACGGGGCCACGGAGCGGGGAGAAGCACTGTGCTGCGATGCCACGTTCGTCAGCCCTGTCCGCAGTGATGGCCGGCCACACGCCAGCGCGGCGGATCGCGATGGCGTCGCGCTGTCCACAGCTGAGCGGCGGAAGCGCACGCGGTACCCCGAGCTAGGCCAGCCTGGCCCGCAGCGCTTGGCCTGCTGGAGGGGAAGGGCCGTTGCTCGGGGATGTCCTCTGGCTGGCAGAGCCCCGTGCCGGCCCCCCTCCGCTTGTGAAGGCGTGTCTGCGGGGCCCTGCTTGTCGTTTCACAAAGCCGTTTCACTGCTCGTCTCACCGCGCGCGCCGTGACGGATGTCTCACCGCTTGAGCAGGAGAAAAACACAAAAACCAAAACAAAAAAACCAGAACTGTGCGGTCACCAGCCCCCAACAGCCGGGGGCGCTAAATCACGCGAAAATGTGCCCGCAGCGTCACCAGCAAACAGCACCCCAAAACACACCAACGCCAGCACCTAAAACTGCATGCCCCCAGCACCTTCGCAAAAACGCGCCCGACCAGCACCTCAAACAGCACCCGCGTGGCAGCACTCGGCCGTCAATCTTGCAACCGGCCTGGTCGCTGCTTCGCAGCAGCTCCGTTCTGGCTGCCATGCCGCAACCCCCCCAAAAAAATAATTCCGCGCTGCTCCAAGCTCATGCAGCCTTGACGCCTGGGCTCGCCATGCTCCATTGTGGGACACGCCCGTGTGTGGACCGTGTCCCTGAACTGTTTGTGTGGGCTGCTGCGCAGGCGTAGGCAGTGGGCTGCATTTTGCTCCTCAATGTTTGCCTCTGCCCGCCACATTGTCGCCTCGCTTGCTGAATCCGGTACTGCAAGGTGCCAGCAAGCTCAAGGAGCCGAGCCTTTGCCCCCGCTATTCCAGTCCGAGCGCCTTTGCCCAGTCCCAAAAAAAGTCCCAGCTCTCCGGCAGCTCGCCCCAGCACGAGCCTTTGTGGCCAGCGCTTTTGCCGACGTTTCACGCTTTCGCCCATGTTTCACCCAGAGGACAGCTGCAGGAGACAAACACAAGTTGGAGGGTCATGAGGCTGGGCCGGCCGGATCACTGCGCTGCTGGAAAGTGTTGGGCGTTCCAACTTCCGCAGAAGCAACATCCCACGGAACACGAAACACGAATCGCACCGCTACGTCGGCTGAAGCCGGCTCTTCCATTGCATGCCCATTTGGAGCAGCATCTGGCTTCTGCCCTACAATGGGGTTTGCCCCGTAGCTGCCGCAGGGCATGGACAAGTGGCCTGCGACGTCAGGGACGCCAACCAGCCCAGCCCCAAAGCGAGCGCGTCAAGTGGGCGGAGAGACCGAGGAACTCGTCATGAGGGCCGGCAGATGCGTGCCTTGCAGTCAGCTGCATTCTGGCCTTGCCTGATGCCAACACAAGCGAGCTTACCAAATCATGTTAGGCGGTGGACCCAGCAGCCTGCGACTGAGCGCCGTTGCCACTCGCTTCCATCGCTCCGCCCGCTCCATCCTCCTCCGACGCCTGGGGATGAGGAGCACCCGACGGCGACACAAGCCTTGCATCACAGCACAGCGCCTGCCCCAAAAAAACACAGCATAGATGACCAGGTCCAAGCGGCGCCTATCACGCGTCAGGCGAGCCATTGCTCTGGCACCACCCGACCTTCCGGGCCCACACACGCGCAGGCCCGCTCGACGATCTTGGCGCGCCGAGCAATGAGACCAGTCCGCGGACAGGCAAGGGAGTGCTCCCCGAAAGCGAAAGGCGCGAGCAGAACATCGCATAAAAGACCTAAACAACAGATATCCCGAGAAAGGTCCCCCGCGCAAACCTCTGCAGAGCAGCTGGTGCAATGCTAGCTGCGTTCCAAACACGGGTTTTGCCAATGAGCCAGGCGCAGGTGTGAGCAAACGACGGATGCAGGGGGCAGCCTCGTCAAGCAAACGCGGGCCCGAACCCTGACGACTATGCCTCTGACACCTCGCTTTGCTTTTGCAGAGCAACCCGCCGACTGAGGGGGGGCGGCTGCGCACTGCACTCGAGCAAGAAAACCAGTGACCGCCTGCAGGGCATCCATGACGCGGATGGACGCGGGGTCGTCCAGAAGCAAGCGGACGATCTCGGCTGGGGCTGGGCGCGGCACCGGCTGGGTCGCGACAGCACACGCTTGCGCATGGCACGGGGGCACGCCGTCGGGGGGAGACACGATCCGTTTGGTTTGCTCGTGTTTTCTTGCGGCGAACGCTCCGTTTTGCCCACAGCCACGACAGCGGTTTTCCACCTTGTTCCTGGGGAGGCCATGGCCCGGTGCCGCGACTGCCGTTACCGACTGGCGGAGGAGGGGTCATGCGACCCTTGGTCGCCGTGCGGCGCATCCAGAGCCTGGTGCGCAGCCGCGGCCTGGACGGAGGAGGCTGCAGCGCACCTGCTGGAGGGGGTGGAAGCGGCTCTCACAGCCTTGGCTGACAGCCCGCCAGCCGAGCCGGTTCCGAAGACGAGGAGGAGGTCAGGGCCAGAGCCCCTCTTTGCCTGAGCCGTGGGCGCTCTCGCTCCCGGAGCCCGGCGAGCTCGCTTTGGAGCCGGGCATTGGTTTATGTCAATTTTGCGCTTCCACTCACAACTTGGTATGTTTCGCATGCTCCGTCCCAGTGGAGTTTGCGACTCCCCTGTTTGCTTTCCTGTTGGTTTCACTTCATCTTGGGGTTTCCACCTTGCAGGAGGCGGCTTTCTGCACACGAAAGACACATGGACGCGCGCGTCCCCATTCAAATTTCTAAGTTGGCGCACTGACTTGTTTGCCTTCGTGAATGCGCGGCGTCCCATGCAGATTCTGTCTTTTCCAAGATTGCACTGACTGTATCTTTTGGGTAAAAGTTGCTCATCTTGTAGGCCATGGGATCATCTCCTGCAAACGGCCATGGCCCCCTTAAAGTTGACATGTTGTGCCCTGGCTGCGGGCTACAACCGATACTTATTTCATTGTTTGATTTCTAAGCGGTGATTTTAGGAGCTCTCCCATCAAAATCAGCGGTTCAACCCTGGCAGGCCTTCCTCGACTTTTTCGCCTACGAAATGCGGGTTGGAGCGGGCGCGGGGCGCAGTCTGCATGCAGGTGGCAACACCTCTCAAGAGTAGCAGTGCTTTGCCCACCTGCGGCAATCAATCTGCTCGCTGCTAGCTCTGCTCCCCGTGTTTTCTTGTTTCACGTGGCTCGATGCAAGGTGAAGCTGCCCGTCAGCTGTGGCATTCGAAGCACAGGTCGCAAGCATGCAGCAAGTCTTTCGTTGCAGCATCAGACTTTTATGTGTGTTAGAAGGCTGCTTCCACTTGGCCGGCATGTTAGGTTAGTCTAGCGCAGGAACCGCCAAATGGCGTCGTTTGGGATGGGCATTGCAGGGCGACACATGGGTGAGGTGTGCTTTGGGAGGTTTTGCCCAGCTAGCATTTCAGAACTTATTTCACACGAGATTTTTCAGTTTTAACCCACGAATTCTGAGGGCCCTTGCTTGTTCATCCCAGTGAGCAGCACGGTTGCAAAGTGTCAGCCGCAAAACAAGCGCGCTTCCTGGGTACGCCACTTCGCATTGACATCGCGGCATGGTTTGCTCCAGCAGGACCTGGTCAGCATCGTGCAGCTCTTCGCAAAGCGTTTGCGGGCGAGGACTGGGCGTGAAGGTTGCACGGGAGAGCTTGCAAAGGGGGGTTGAACACAATCGCTATAGTATGCATTCAACAGCAACACCACAGACGTTTGACCAGGTAGGCACGCGACAAATGAGGCTTGCGTAACTTAGGCAAGACTTGGCGCCTTGGCCCTCAGAACGTCACGAGCCAAGTGGCCTCGACAGGATGATGGCTGCCAAGGATGAAGCCATGACGTCTGTGGCCCAGATTGGAGCAAGGGTATTTTGCATGTTCGTGTGAGGTTAACAAAGCCTTGATTGTCAAAAGTGTCCTGTGAGTCCAACTTGGGAATCGCTGTCTCCTCCCACTTGTGTAATCTCTTCCCCCTATTAATCAATACGGCCCCCCCCCCCCCCTATTATAAATAAATCCCCCCAAAAATATATATTTTTTTTAATTGGGGTTTTTGGGGTTGTTTTTTTTTGCTTTTCCAACAATGTGAGGGTTCACGTAGGATTTGGATGAAATGGATTGAATTGTAAGGTCCGCGAGTAAGCGGTTCAATAAGGAAATTTGATGTATCATTCTAATTAATTATTTGTTTACCAGTTTACTGGTTGTTTGTTTGCAGCCAGGCAGGTTAATTAGCCAGCCAGTACGGGAGAGAGACAGTCGCAGCTAGAAGACAACCTTTTGGGCCAAAAGAACCCAACCTTTTGAGAAGCCAGCTTTTGGGAAAGCAACCTTTTGGGGAATTGAGGAACCCACCTGTTGAAAAGTGAGGCTGGAAGCTTGCCAAAAGTGCCCCCTAATAAGGATTCCAAGACGTTAGTATTGGTTTAGTATTGGCGCAATGGAAAATCAATTGTGTGGAGTGGAAATCTGGTCCCGGGCCCCGGATTTGCATTTATTATTAATTGGGGTCATTCATTAATTGGGGGAGG